>JAPYYJ010003485.1:0-11500 GCA_028533885.1 Nasua narica | reverse complement strand
AATAGAAAGAGCAGTGGCAGAGATGACAGGAATATGCCAATAAAGATTTAGGTGCACATGTGAAGGTTAGTGCTAGAAGCATCCCCTGTTCCACTGTGACCAGGCGACACTCACTGAGATGCAGGCAACATCGGACTTGATTCCTAAATGCAGAGAAAGTGTTGCCAGTAGGATCTCACAAAGGTTCCTGGACTGTGACTCTTTCAAAATACACTACACTTTACCTGCACCCACCCTGTTAGGACTATAACAGTGGGACAGGCTAGGGCATATCGACCTCTGGGCAAGAGGAAGGAATCTCACCTGTGATTTCTCCTGCACAGTGTGTGTGACGTTCTGTGCTGGTTTGGGCAGGGCAGTGGGGGCAGCCCTTTGTGGAAGCCTGGAAACCCTGGTCCACACCTTTTCTCAGGTGACAGGGGCTCTGGGGTGAACTGCAGGAAGGAAGGTCCTCCTCTGAGTTCTCCTCCACCAGCAGGGGGAAGCAGAGCTCCATCTGGAGCAGGAGGACAGGCTGGGGCTGCCCAGGGGAGACTCACAGGGACACCAGGCCTGGGATTTAGGAGGGATGCAGGGTTCAGTCCTCAGAACAAAGTAGTGATGATCCATCCTATCTCCTCAGGCTCCAGGAACCATGACCTGAGGGTCAGCCTCACACTGGGTAACCAGGACATTGAGAGAAGTCCTGACACAGTAGCTTACCTGGAAATTCCAGTCCCTGTCTCTCTACCTGAGGTCCCAGGGATCTGACCCTTCTGTACTGGGCACATCCAGAGACACCCTGAACCATCTCCCTCTGCCTCTCCTGCCCCACTCCAGGCAGATTCTGACCCAGAGTTGCAGCTGCCTTGCTCATGAGTTTCTCTGGGGACAGGAGGTAGGGCACTTGGAGACCCTGGTCTCTGGAAGGAGGGTCTGCAGCCTCCTTGTGAGACTGTCTCCAGAATAAAGTGATTCCCACAGCCTCAAGCCACGTCTCTGGTCCTTGTGCTGTCCTTGCTTCAGTGACAGAATCCAGTTCTCAGAATGGACCACTGACTATCCAGTCCCCAGAGCTCACTCCCTGTGCAAAGATATAACCCTGGGGACCCTCACAGAGACACAGAGCTTGAAGTGAGTCCCAGAGTTAGGGGTGGGTTTGGGCACATTTCACAAGTTTACACGAGACATGAAAGAAGAAAATGGAAGGAGTCAAAGTGTTCAGATGTAGGTTGTTGTGGGATAGGGGTGTCATAGAGATAGAAGCACCACGTGGAAACAGACTAGAAGGTGTGATGAATCTCCAACAGCAGGTGATTGTGGAACAAGTCAATTCCCACATGCACCGTGATGAACAAGGGTCAGAATGAAAAAGCTTCCCATTCTGATGACATGGTTAGAATCGAACCAGAGTGCAGCTGGGGCACGCAGAGGTGACATGAAGCAGGAGAGGTAGACACTGAGTCCACGGGACCACGTTTCCCTGAATCAGGTGTGTCTGTAGCCCTGCAGTTCCCCAACTCAGTCTTATGGCCAGGCTCCTGAAAGGCCTCCAGTGTTGACCCAGCTGCCCTATGCTCAGTGACCTGGGACAGATGGCCATGATCACCTGTCAGAGAGACAGTATGGAAATCTTCAGTGTACAGTTGTATCAGAAGAAACCAGGACAGGACCCTGGCTGGTCATAAAGGACAATGACAAGATTCCATCGGGGATTCCTGACTGATTCACCACCTCCACCTTGGAAGACCGGGGCACCCTAAACACCAAGAGCACCAGGGCCGAGGATGAGCCTGACTACTACTGTCAGGTGTGGGGAAGTGGTATTAATGTTCACAGTGAGAGAGACAGACAGGGTTGACAGGGTTGTGAGACATAAACCCCTTCCCCACCAGTGTCACACTCTCCTTCAGCCCCTGGAGGACTGTGGACAGAGTATAGCATGTCTGCCCGGGGCCCCAGGTCTGAGATGCCCAGACCTCTCCCGCAACCCAATCATCCAGGCAGCCTCTGCACCGTGTGGATCAGGAGTGCCTGTGCAGGAGGTAGGATTGGTCTCTTATGTTTTATTGCCTAGGATATTTGTTGGAGACAAAAGATCAGGCTGAAAGGACAGAGAGACATCCATGGAGACATGACAAGCTCAAAGGGACCAGGGAGGTCTTAGCTTTCCACGGAAGAGAATCATTGTAGTGTTTGTGAGTGGAAGCAATTCTTCCTTAGAACTAAGACCTCGAGGGCAGCAGAGTGTACGGTCATGGTAAAAGGAGTGAAAATTTTCAGTGGGTCACCTGGAATGTCAGTGAGTAGTGACATTCCCAATTCAACCTCTTCATTCCTGGACCCATGAATGCTGGCTATGGGAGAAACAGCATCATATATTGGACACAGATTCAGTGCAAATATCACCTCCTGTCAAATCTGGCCAGAGTCCCACAAGGTGTTGCGTGTGACTGGACAGTAAACAAGTCTGTAAGAGGTCAGTAGTCCATCATTCTAGCCAGTTGCTGGGGAACATGGAAGAACCAGTGAATTCCACGGGCATCAGCACACTGCCGCCCTTTTCTAATACGAAATGTGAGCCTGGAATAGAAGCCACACTGAATACCAGAACAGTGGTTGAGGCATTCAGTAAGTCCAAGAGTTGCAATTCGGGAAGAAGGAAAGCAAGGAAAGCAAGTGCTGTTTCTGTGCTGGTTTGGGCTGGACAGTGGGGGCAGCCCTTTGTGGAAGCCTGGAAACCCTGGTCCACACCTTTTCTCAGGTGACAGGTGGTCTGGGGTGAACTGCAGGAAGGAAGGTCCTCCTCTGAGTTCTCCTCCACCAGCAGGGGGCAGCAGAGCTCCATCTGGAGCAGGAGGACAGGCTGGGGCTGCCCAGGGGAGACTCACAGGGAAACCAGGCCTGGGAGTTAGGAGGGATGCAGGGTTCAGTCCTCAGAAGAAAGTAGTGATGATCCATCCTATCTCCTCAGGCTCCAGGAACCATGACCTGAGGGTCAGCCTCACACTGGGTAACCAGGACATTGAGAGAAGTCCTGACACGGTAGCTCACCTGGAAATTCCAATCCCTGTATTTGAACCTGAGGTCCCAGGGATCTGACCCTTCTGTACTGGGCATGTCCAGAGATGACCTGACCCCTCTCCCTCTGCCTCTCCTGTCTCACTCCAAGCAGACTCTGACCCGGGCCTGCAGCTGCCTTGCTCACAAGTGTCTCAAGGGACAGGAGGTGGGGCACTTGGAGCCCCTGGTCCCTGGAAGGAGGGTCTGCAGCCTCCTTGTGAGACTGTCTCCAGAATAAAATGATTCCCACAGCCTCAAGCCACGTCTCTGGTCCTTGTGCTGTCCTTGTTTCAGTGACAGAATCCAGTTCTCAGGATGGACCACTGACTATCCAGTCCCCAGAGCTCATTCCCTGTGCAAAGACATGACCCTGGGGACCCTCACAGAGACACAGAGCTTGAAGTGAGACCCTCAGTTAAGGATGGTTTCTGGCAATTTTCACAAGTTTACATGAGGTATGGATGGGGGGGAAAAAGGAAAAAACAACAAAAACAATCTAAGTGTTGACAATGTCAGATGCTGGTCTGCTGTGGGTTGGGGGTTGTCATAGAGACAGAAGCACACCGTGGAAATAGACTAGAAGTTGTGATGAATTTCCAATAGCATGTGATTCTATAACAGTAAATTCCCACATGCACCGTGATGAACAAGTGTCAGAATGAAAGAGTTTCAGTTCTAACGACATGCTGAGGATGGGACCAGAGTGCAGCTGGAGTACGCAGAGGGGAATGAAGGAGGAGAAGTAGGCTATGAGGCCACAGAACATCTTTCCTTGAATCAGGTGTTGTCTCTAGCTCTCAAAGGGCCCAACTTAGCCTCATGGCCAGGTTCCTGAAAGGCCTCCAGTGTTGACCCAGCTGCCCTATGCTCAGTGTCCCTGCTCCAGATCACCATGATCACCTGTCAGAGACAATATAGAAACCTTCAGTGTGCAGTGGTACCAGCAGAAGCCAGGACAGGACTCTGGCTGGTCATATAAGACAATAGCAAGCTTCCCTCAGGGATTCTTGACTGATTCTCCAGCTCCAACTTGGAAGACAGGGCCACCCTACACACCATTAGTACCAGGGCCAAGGACAAAGCTGACTACTACTGTCAGGTGTGGGCCAGTGGTACTAATTCTTACAGTGAGAGAGAGAGACAGGAATCTGAGATACAAACCCCTTCCCCATCTGCTTAGGAGGACTGTAGACAAAGCACAGTAGGTCTGGCCCAGGTACCCACATCTGAGATTCCCAGACCTCAACCCCAACCCAGTCATCCAGACAGCCTCTGCACCATGTGGATCAGAGTACATGTGCAGGAGGCAGGATGGGGCTGTCATGTTTTCTTGGCTATGGTTTGTTTGGGGATGGAAGACCAGGCTCGGAGGACCAGCAAAGAGACATCAATGGAGTTAGAAGAAACTCAAAGTGACAAGGGGGAGTCTGACCTGTCAGTTGAATAGAATCATTGCTGTGTCTCTGGGTAGAAGCAGTTCTCCTTTACAAATAAGACCTCTATGTCAGCAGAGCATAGGGTCATGGTGACAGTCAAAACTTTGTAGCAGGTCACTGGGAATATCACTGAGTGGGGATGTTTCCAATTCCACCTCTAGATTTCTGGACCCATGAATGCTGAGTATGGGAGAAATAGCACTGTAAATTGGAAACAGATGTAATGCAAATATCACCTCTTGAAAAATGTTGCCCCCACCCCACAAGGTGTTGTCCCATGCATGGTACAGTAATTGGGTCTTCAAGAGGACATGAGTCCATTCATTCAAGTCAGATGTTGCAGAATGGTGGGGAAGATGGTAAAGCCAGTGAATCCCATGGACATCAGCACACTGCAGCCCTTCATTTAATGTGAAATACGTACCTTAGACAGAAGCCTCCCTGAAATACTAGGCAGTGGGTGATGCATCCTATAAGTCCAAGGATAATACTTTGGGAGGAAGCATTATAGTCAAAGGAAGCAAGTCCTTATCTAGGTAAAAGTCTATTGCAACAAGAATAGAGCAATCCCTACATGATGGAAGAGGTCTAATGCAATTAATCTGCCACCAGGCTCCTGGATGATTCCCTAGGGGAGGATCTCAGCATGGGAACTTAGGGATGGTCTCTGCTATTGGCAAATTGATTCTCACAAGCGGCCACAGCCAGGTCAGATTTAGCGATTGGAAATCCATAGTGATTAGCCCATGAATAATCACCTACCCTGCAACATGAGCACTTTGCTATGGAGCTCACTGGATAATTCAAGAGGAAATGGATGATAAGGCTGACCACTGTCACCAGACACGTCACATTATCCACCTGATTACTAACACCATTTCCTTTTAAGAACACACTATGGTAGAAATTTTCAGGGAATATAAATAGCATCCACATCTATGTTCATTTGTGGAGTTCTACCCACATAACTCTTCCTCAAATGTCTTCATCAATTTTCTTATTGTGTCCTTCCAACACTGACCATCCAGCCAAACTATGAATCAGAGTCTATAGGTTAGAATAAAGCCACTTCTGTCTTTCTCTCTGTCCAGGCAGAAAAAAACAATTACTCTGCTCAAATGCTACCTTATTGGAGAATTTTCCTGCACACATATATGCAGGGGTGTCCCAGATAAACCAGCCCTATGTTTTTTTTCTCTATATCATCTGGTCATTGGATTATCCCCATTGGGCCATAGCTGTGTGTTACAGAAAAAAGACAATGTAGCAGGGGGTGGAGGTTATGGACATCTGGCTTCTTCCTCATGAAACTCACCTGTTCCTTCAGAACCTGCTGAAGCCTGACCTCAAATTTATCTCCCTTGTTTGATGATGGACAGCTGCTGTGAAAGCCCAATTCCATGGCATGGTTGTTCAAATGGCACCCATTCTGTGCAGGCAGTCTGGTCACATGATGATTTCATGGCTAAAATGAAGCACACAGTCTCTGTTAACGTTCAGTAGCAAGTCAAAGTGTTTGCCAAAGGCAAGTATTTCTATTTATACATATGCTAAAAAAATGATAAGCTGCCCATCTATTTCAGTTGTAGGCACTCCATAATTAACTAACTGATACCAACATCCGGAGTCAAAAAGGTTCGATTACTAATTTTGTCCTGCTATTCATTAGGGTAACAACACCCAACTTATATTTTCTGATGAAATGAAACTGCATGTCTCCTACAATGCAAAGACCCCACCAATAACAACTTGCTACACAATTCAGAGTTCAGAATCTTTAGAAAATACATGTATATATTGTAAATATGTGTATATATACACACACACAAATACATCTACAAACACACATACAGCAGACACAATTAGTATGTATGTGCACACATACAAGTATACTCATATATTTGTTTGGATATAAATATAAAATACACAGGTGTGTGGCAGGAATTTGATGTCATACAGAACACCAATACACAGGTGAGCCACAGAGAAGCCACAGTGAATGTTAGCTACAAATGGACTCCTGCTTTCCATTCAGTTTGCAGGGAGGTTCACACAGGGCTCCTTTTGTGATTCACCTTCCCTGGAAACATAAAACATACAAATGCTAACACATTACAACTGCCCCTCAAATTTTTAACTTCTGAGAAAATGTCATTTTGGAACTCAACTAGCTTTGAATCACAGACACCTAAGGTTCTCACTGTCCCTGAATCCTCAAACAAACCAGCCTCTTCTACACAGGGACTGACTCCAAACATACTGTTTAGTCTTGTCCCTTCTTCCCATCCTGAAGGCACCCCATAGTCCCCTCTGCAGGGAGGCCTCCTCCAGGCTCTCTCCACACACGACCTGCCTGTCATTTTGTCTAATGTCACTTCATTCTCTGCACATCACCCAACACTGCATATGTTCTTCTATAATTATTTTATTAATTGATCATCTTAGGTTTATTGTCATCCTAACTGATCAAGACTATTTTAAGGCAATACATGCCCATCTCAACAAGAAGCATGAACATTCATATGCTTATTTTTCTCCCACAGAAATAAGTGTGAAGTCAGATAGTGGTTCTCCAGATACTCAATAGTCCTGTGAGGTCCCAAATCTTCTCACTTTCCTCCCACCATCACTACTATGGAGGCTTTGCTGGTCCTTATTGTTGACAGCAGACCCAGGGATGGCTGCTACAGCTCCAGCTATCACACCTGAATATAAGAGAAAGAGCACAGAATAAATCTAGTCTATTTCCTTCATTCACAAAAGCAAAAATCCCCAGGCACATGACACATCCATGGGCTAGCTTTGGGCCATGGATAAGGTCAATGCTGACCCAGTAGAATCTGAGAATGGCCATATTGTGACTTCTAAAAGAATATAGAAGACAAGATGCAGGTAGAAGTGGTTGGAGTCTATATGCTGTATTGGCAAAGCAAGTGTGTCCATTCTGCAGTCCCAGCCCCGCAAGATGGAAACTGAAAACAGGACTATGTCTTGTTCACACTAATTTCCAGGGTGGAATATCTGCCAGACCAAAGTGGGTCTTAACAAATGTTTATTAAGTAACTTTTCTCCTGTCTCTGACTTTGAGGCAATAATCACCTCTGCCCCAGGTTAGTCCTGCATCAGCCACTGGTACCAGTAAGAGGCAGTTCATCAGTCCTGTGTCCCCTAGTACCAAGCTCTAAAACCACATGCATGACCACCCACCATCCCGTATGACAGATGAGCCCTACATTCCCTTCCTCTAAATGAGCCTGTTCATATTTTTATGGGTAATCTAATGAGCTTCTGTATGATCTTGAGCCTGGCAGGGACTACTTAGAAAAAAGCAATTCTGGAGAGGCACAAGATGGCAGAGGAGTAGGAGACCTAAATTTCATCTGGTCCCAGGAATTCAGGTAGATAGTTATCAAACCATTCTGAACACCTATGAACTCAACAGGAGATTGAAGAAAATAATAGCAGTTTCTGTGAACAGAAAAGTAACCACTTTCTGGAAGTCCTATTCTATCTCTTCATTGTATTTAACTTTATTTTTTGTATGTATACAAGTTTTTCTTTAAAATTTTGGGAGGCAGAAAAAAATTGGGGGAAGTAGTTTCCTCCAACAGACCAAAATACACCCAAAATCTAGAGTGTGGCCCTGTTCTACTCACCAGCCTGATCATATTCTTTCTTTCTTTCTTTCTTTCTTCCCCCCTTCCCCAGTTTTGGGTCTCTTCTGACTTGTTTAGTGTATATTTTTCTGGAGTTGTTGTTACCCTTTTAGCATTTTGTTCTCTTATTCCATCTATTCTTCTCTAGAAAAAATGACAAAACAGAAAAACTAACCTCAAAAAAAAAAAAAAGAACAAGAGGCAGTACTGGCTGCAAGGGACCTAATCAATACAGACATTAGTAAGATGTCAAGACTAGGGTTCAGAATGATATTTATAAAGACACTAGCTGGCCTTGAAAAAAGCAGAGAATATACTTGATAATCCCTTTTTGGAGAAATAAAAGAACTAAAATCTAACCAAGTTGAAATCAAAAGGCTATTAATGAGGTGCAATAAAAAATGGAACCTCTAACTGCTAGGATAAATGATGCAGAATAGAGAATTAGTGATATAGAAGACCAGATGATGGAGAAAAAAGAAGCTGAGAAAAAAGAGAGATAAACAACTACCGAATCACAAGGAGAGTACTTGAGAGAGAGGTGATACCATACAATGAAACAATATTAAAATAATTGGGATCCCAGAAGAAGAAGAAAAAAGAGGGAGGGAGCAGGTATATGGAGAAAATTATAGTGGAGAACTTTCCTAATTTGGGGAGAGAAACAGGCATCAAAATCCAGGAAGCACAGAGAACTCCCCTCAAAATCAATAAAAAAGGTCAACACCCCAACATCTAATAGGAAAACTTACAAGTCTCAGAAACAAAGAGAAAATCTTGAAAGCAGTTTGGGACAAGAGGTCTGTAACCTACAATAGTAGAAACATTATATTGACAGCAGATCTATCCACAGAGACCTGACAGGCCAGAAATGGTTGGCATGATATATTCAGAGCACTAAATGAGAAAAATATGCAGCCAAGAATATTATATTCAGCTTGGCTGTCATTGAAAATAAAAGGAGAAATAAAAAGCTTCCAGGACAAACAAAAACTAAAAGAATTTGCAAAGAGCAAAGAAGCCCTACAGGAAATATTGAAAGGGGTTCTAAGCAAAGAAAGAGCCTAAAAATAACAGACCAAACAGGAGCAGAGACAATATACAGTAACAGTCACCATACAGGCAATACAATGGCACTAAATTCATATCTTTTAATAGTTAACCTTAATGTAAATAGGCAAAATGCCCCAATCAAAAGATACAGGATATCAGATTAGATTTAAAAAAGAAGACCCACTGATATGCTGTCTACAAAAAACTCATTTTAGACCCAAAGACAGCTCCAGATTTAAAGTGAGGGGATGGAAAACCACTTACCATGCTAATGGACATCAAAAGAAAGATGGACTGTCAATCCTTATATCAGACAAATTGGATTTTAAACCAAAGACTGTGATAAGAGATGAAGAAGAACACTGTATCATACTTAGAGGGTTTATCCAACAAGAGGATCTAACAATTTTAAATATATATGACCCTTTTTGTATCAACATGGACAGGATTGGAAGAGATTATGCTGAGTGAAATAAGTCAAGCAGAGAGAGTCAGTTGTCATATGGTATTCTTTTTTAAAATTTTTTTAAAAATTTTTATTTATTTATTTGTCAGAGAGAGAAAGCGCATAAGCAGGCAGAGTGGCAGGCAGAGGGAGAAGCAGGCTCCTTGCTGAGCAAGGAGGCCAATGTGGGACTCAAACCTAGGACCCTGGGATCATGATCTGAGCCACCCAGGCATCCCATCATGTGGTTTCACTGATGTGTGGAGCATAAGAAAAACATGGAGGACATTGGGAGAAGGAAAGGAAGGGTGAACTGGGGGAAATTGGAGGGGGGGATGACCCATGAGAGACTGTGGACTTTGAGCAACAAACTGAGGATTTTGGAGAAGAGGGGCCTGGGGGGTTGGGTGAGCCTGGTGGTGGGTATTGAGGAGGGCATGTATGGCATGGAGCACTGGGTGTGGTGCATGAACAATGAATCTTGGAACACTGAAAAAATTTAAAAAAAAATTTAAGCCAATAATATATATATATATATATGCCCCTAACATGGGAGCAGCCAATTATATAATCCAATTAATAATAAAATCAAGAAACAGGGAGGGGGACAAGATGGCGGAGAAGTAAGAGATCCTGCAGCAACCGGTCCCCAAAAGTCAGCTGGAAATCTACCAGAACACGCTGAACACCCATGAAACCACCCTCAGGAGAAAGATTTCTAACCCCGGGATCTCTCTGAGAGCAGAAGACAGCAGTGGAGAGGTAAAAGCAAAGTGGGAACACTCGAACTGATAATGGAGGATAAACAAAAGGGAGAGGGAGCCACCAGAAGCTAACCAAGGACAGTAATACCCCAAAGGAAAGTGCCCGGTGGCGGGGGAACAGCATTAACGTAGAGCCCATTAAAAACACTTAAAAAGGGCAAAAAGTTCTGAGGAGTAACTAGTGGAAGGGGGGGATCACGGGCACTGGCGCTTGGACCCACTCTCCCAGGAAGGAGCGCCCCAAAGTGAAATGGGTGGGGGGATCCAGTTCGCGATTCCTGAACCTGCAGCTTTCCGCTCTCTACAACATCCTGTGAGCCAGGCGCACACCTGCAAGCGCCTTCAGAGAGTCTGTGGTGGTCCACGAGCAGCAGCTTTTCCCTGTGTGCGCCTGCCACGGCGACATTCGCGGCGCGCTGCAGAGTCCGAGCGATCCCCGCCGGCCGCAGAGAAAATGCAGACAAGCGACCTAAACTCCCAGGCGCCCCTCACGGAGCCGCAGAAAGGCGGCTGGGGTCGCGACTTTCCCAGCCCGCCGCAGGCCTCCCAGTTCACGCTTGAGAGCTGCAGAAAGGCAGCTGGGGTCGTGCGCCACCTCGGACAGGCTGCGCTGTGAGCAGAAATTTCACGGAGGGAAGTATGTGTTCTGAACCACACAGAGGGGAGCAGAGACTCGGGCTTCCTGCAACTCAGAGGTCTGAGTGCTTCTGGGCAGATTCATTGCTTGGATTCCCTGAAAAGGTGAAAAGGCTACAAAAGGCCAAAAACCTTCAGAGAGCGAGAGACTGAGAAACCGGTTTCCACAGAGCTCAGCCCCTGGACTGGGGGGCAGGGTGACTCAACCCAAGCAAGACTGACTGGAAAACAATGCAGCAAGCCCCTCCCTCAGAAGACCAGCCAAAGAACAAAAGGACTATAACCACAGCGTCCCCATAAAACTTTAAACCCCCAAAGCCAGGGGAAAGCAATATATTAAGCTCCTGGTAATACCCTCAAACCTCTATATTTCATAGATACAAGTTTGTTTTTGCTTTAGTTTTTGTTTTTGTTTTCTCTTTCTTATTCTCTCTCTTTTTTTTATTTTATTTTAGTCTTCACTTGCTT
>JAPYYJ010003484.1:0-11502 GCA_028533885.1 Nasua narica | reverse complement strand
AGGTGCACCTGAGTGGCACAGTCGGTTAAGCGTCAGACTCTTGGTTTCAGCTTAGGCCCTGATCTCAGGGTCATGAGATCGAGCCCCTTGTCGGGATCTGTGCTCAGTGCAGAATCTGCTTGGGTTTCTCTCTCTTTCTCTCTGCCTTTCCCCACCCCCTCTCTCTAACATAAATCTTTGAAAAAATTTTAGAATAAAAAAAATAAACAAGGATGCAGTATTGTCATGCTATTCTTGTGGGTCCAGTAATACCCTCCTAGGAACATGGAGATGGGAGCAGACTCTGATGAGTTCAACAGGGGGTCAGTATTAATAGGACAACCTTCCTAAAAGAGCATCCATTGGCTTAAGCGAGTAAGAATTCCTCTAAATGACTAAACGACCCACTGTCAGAATTATCAAGGGTTAGAGCAGGAGGGTGCTTTAGAGATCATCAAATTCAGCCTTGTCGTTTTTTACCGAGAAGGAAACTGAGGCACATGAGTTGAAGACCTCTAGGGAGATGGGACACATTTCTCATGCTCAGTGCATTTTTCCAAACAGTGCATTGCCTGGCCACAGTTCAGTTATAATCGAAAGGACAAGACGTGTGTCGTTTTGTTTCTAAAACCATCAGGAGAGAACCCGTCTTGAACACATTCCTTGATGTGCTTCCTTAAGGATTCAAGAGGAAATAGTAACGAAGCCAAGGAGGAAAATGAAAGTGGGTTTGAGAAGATGTTAAACAGGCGAAATAACCTGGAATATGCCCATTCTATTGAACAAGTAAAACAGAGACGGGCTTGCCCAGGAACCCTGAAAAGATGAAGTCTCGATTCCCAGGGGCAAGAGTGTCTAATAATCTAGATTGTTCCTACTGAAACTGTGGTCTGGGAGCAGCCACAGCAGAACATCTGGGGAGCCCACTTGAAATGCTGCTTCCGGGCTCCCCCGACCCCAGACCCACTGGATCAGAAGCGCACTCTAACAAGACCCCAGGGATTTACATGCACAGTAGAGCTCTAGAGGCAAACAAAGAACTGCGGCTTTGGCTTTTTCCCTGACTCATTTAAATTACATCAAATGTTGGACAGCAGAAATTGAAAAGTAGGACAAAATGAAATTTGCATGGGTACATGGATGAGGATATGTAAGAAAGCGCCAGAGAGAATCCATGCAAGATCCCAGTAAGAGGTATACTTCTTAAAGGGAGTATGTACCTTTAAACAACTCTTTCCCTCTGAGCTTTAATTAATTGTTTTGCATTAGTACACTACATTGCAAAAGGGCCCGTGTTTGCAATTAGGTGGCTCTGACAGATGGGGCAGTGATTAGGTGCTGCTGCCCAAGAGACAGGAAAGTTACCCGTGCCCAAGGGTATATTTCTCCCCTATGAGATGCGAACCCCCCCTTTTTTTTTTAAAAGAACACAATAGTGTACTTTGCTTCCTGATGAAATTCCTGGCAAATAGCTCAAATCTTTTTTTAAAAATCACCTTAAAGAACAAATGTAAAAATGGGACAGTGAACAAACAGAAGCTGGATGTCAGCTGCCATCATTCAGGTTTGTATGTTTCATGGGTAATTTACACTTTTCCCGATTTGAGGCAGGAAACGGAGACAGGAGTTCCAATCCTGGATGTCCCTCTGTAAACCCGCACGGTTTAAAGCTTCTAAATCCCAATTAGGCAGCTTGAACCAACTGAGATGCCACAAATGCAACCTAGTGGCTTTTCCCATGGGAAGTCAGAGAAGTGGAAAATATTTCAAGCAATTTGGGCATGCTTGCATAACCCTTTTGTGGAAATTCCTGCACTAACAATTTGCAATTAAAGTGAAAGTGAGTAAAAATAGAATGACCTCTCATTTCAACAATGACTATATTTTGTAGACTCTGCTCTATAATGTGCTGTACGTCTGACCCATACACAATGACAAAGAAACCCAAAATCACAACTTTCTACATTCCTAGCGTATGGACCATATACCAGGAAGCAGGTTCCTGGTGTAGCGTTAATGACAATCTTTAGCCAAGACAGAAGACGTGACTGCATAAAACGAAAGCAAATCAATAGCCAAGCGGGGCCAGAAAAACACATTTTAAGTCCAAATTAGAGTTGTAAATTCATATTAAGATCATATTGTAAACAGATATAGTCTCCCAGTCAGCCTGACGTCTGAAATTCCCATGCTTTGAGTCACTCCCCTGTTTAGCATTAGCTGCTTGCTGTCTGGGATTAGAAATTAATTTTTCTCAATCTAACAAAAGCCTCCTTAGAAAAGTCCCTCGGCAAGATGGAAAACATATAATGTATTAGACAACAGGATACATCTATTTCTACACTTAATGCTGTGATTTACTTGTGCTATTTCCTTCCCATAGCTTGGGTAACTAAGCATTCGAAATTAACAGGACCAAGTTTGGAGAACCATTCTGCTAATATCATTAGGCCATGATTCTTTCAAACATTTCTGAGATGCCATCATATAGTTATAAGTTTCCTCGGAAATTTTATAAACTCTATGATTAATGTGTAGAGTGTTTATGTCATTTGAGGACTAAAAATACCCACGCGAAGATAATTTCTGGGATCGAATCATCTACATATGCTAAACAATTCAGGCAGAGCTGAGCTGTTTAGCAGAGGAGAAAACCTGTGAGTGAAAATTAGTGGATCAATTGACAAAATGAAATAACAAACAAAACAGAGGCTACGTCCCACTCAGCCTGGGTCCAGGCGGCTTTTGGCAAGGGCAGGTGTAAGAGAACAAACCGGAGCCTGATTGTGAAGGATACAGAACGCCCTACTAACGATTTTGGCAAAGGCAGTTAAGCAGGGTGGCAGCGTGAATTCTCTAAAGATAGCCGGCCCCAGAATGCGGGTGGTGAGGAAGGAGGCCAGTTTGGAGGTTACTGAAATCAGATAAAACATCATGAGAGTTGGAACTAAACATAGTGAAAGGATGGAAAAGAAGCAAAATGGATAAACCGTGGAGATGGATGAAATTTGTAGTTGGAGGAGTTGGTGATGCGGGTCACTGGGAATTGCATTTTCTGCCTTGAGTGTAGGTGGATGGGTTTCCCATTCACAGAGTTAGGGGACACAGGAAGAAGGAAGGGGACCAGGGAATGTTGGACGTATATAGTTTGAAGGCCCAATGGGTCTGGAGTTAGGGAAGGCTAGACTCCTGTCCTGGTGATTTGGGTATTCCTAGTGAATGGCTAATGAGCCTCCTCAGGCAAGAAAGGTATACAACATCAGAGGGGGGCCTCAGAGCAGGGGTGTAGGAAGAGGCAGAGAGAGATAGGAGTTTGAGGGAAATCAGTTACAAGAGGAGAGACTTCAAGAGACAGTCCACAGATGGACGCGCTTCAGAGAGAACAGGAAACAGACATCTCAGTGCCTAGGAGAATGGACTTTGACATTTGAAGAGTTTAGGTCCTAAGGAATGAATTGATAAATCACAACCTATATAACCGAGGTTTGAGACATTATGTCATGAAGCAGACTGTGGGGTGGTCCACTCACTCCGACAAAGCAGAAACTATGGAGATACACCCTACTGGGAATGGAAGGTGCTGGGTGGAGGGGCAGCTGGGCCCTTAAGGACAGTGGCACAGACCAGCATGTCATCTGTGGGGAGAGAGCGCCACATGCCGCCTCAGCTCAGGGAGTTGCCTAGTGGACAGCAGGGATGGAGGACAGGCTGGGGGTACCCGGGGAGTAAGGGGTTAGAGTTAGTCTTCTACAGTCAGCAGGAAGTTAGCCCTGATAAGAGCTACCATTCCTTAAGTTGTTGTTGTTATTGTTTTTAATGTAGTTTCACATCCGTAATCTCATTGGATCTTCAGAACAGCTTTGCAAGGTACATTCAAAAAATGAGGAGCAGGCTCCAGGTCTAGGGGAGAAAGTCAAGCCTGAAACAAGTGAGGCCATGGAACACCCCCCCCCCCCCCCCCCGTCCAGCCCCAGGACAGGGAAGAGTTGGTGTTCTGAGGGAGACTGTGGTGGTTTGGGGAAGGAAGACCTGCAGAACCAAGGAGGTAGAGCAGCAACCATTTCCCAGGGACATGGGGCCCCAGGTCTGGTCGACAGCAGTGACAGGTGGGGAGCAAGTTGGGAATGGCCACTGAAATGTGGTGTGTTTAATTTAGGGATGGTGGAAATGGAACATGCATATGGATTAGAGAGATGCTAGTGAAGAGAGGGAGGGATTGGAGATGAGTGATAAATCAAGACTCTAGACCACAGGAAGATGGATCAGCCCTGGAAAGAATTAAGGAGGATGCTTCCTCCGAGACAGAGGAAAGAGATCATTAATTTCGACGACAGAGGGGACAGAAGCTGAAGAGGTATAGACCAAACAGCTTCCATTTTCTTATTGAAAAGGAAGGATATATCACTTCTGGAGGGTAGGTGATGAAGTTGTAGAAGATTCAAGGAAAAATGATAAAAATGCAAACCAAAGCATCAGGGAATGGGAAAACCAGTGTCACCAGAGATCCAGTGTTGGGGAAAAGCAGCCACTGGGAGGTAGGTCAATTCCAAGCCCTAGGATTTGGTTGCATACAACTCTTGGTACTTTACCACATGCACACAGAAAAACACTCTGAAACACCACACATAGAACATAGTCACCAGCTGTGGCTCATCAAAATAGTGTGTTTAGAGACTCATCATTTCCTTCTTCCATAAACTGACACCTCTTTGCTGCTCCGAAGAGGGAGTGTGTATTTTTGCCACTGTATGCATTTAAGCCGTCATCCATTTTTTTGGTCATTTTTAAGTATCTTGACACTACACTTTCTTTTTTTTCATATTTTTATTTAAATTCTAGTCAGTTAACATGTAGTGTAATATTAGTTTCAGAATTAGAATTTAGTCATTCATCACTTACATATAAGATCCAGTGCTCATCCCAACAAGTGCCCTCCTTAATGCCACCTCCCCACCCACCTCCCCTCCAGCAACCCTCAGTTTGTTCTCTTTCATTAAGAGTTTCTTATGGTTTACTTCCCTCTTTCTTTCGTTTTTCCCTTCCCATATGTTCATCTGTTTTCTGTCTTAAATTCCACATATGAGTGAAATCATATGGTATTTGTCTTTCTCTGACTTATTTCATTTAGCATAACACACTCTAGCTCCATTTGTTGCAAATGGCAAGATTTCATTCTTCATAATGCCTGAGTAATATTCCATTGTATATATATGCCATATCTTTTTTTAAAAGATTTGATTGATTGATTGATTGATTGATTGGAGATAGTGATAGAGGGAGAGAGAGCGTTGGGGAAGGGGCAGAAGGAGGAGAGAATCTTCAGCAGGCTCCATGCTGAGTGGAGCCTGATGCAGGGCTCAATCCCACCGCCCCAACATCATGACCTGAGCCCAAATCAAAAGTCAATGCTTAACCAAACTGAACCACCTAGGTGCTCTGCCACAATTTCTTTATCCATTCATCACTGAAGGGACATTTGGACTCTTTCCATAGTTTGGCTATTGTTGATAATGCTGTAAACATTGGGATGCATGTACCCTTTCAAATCTGTATTTTCGTAGTCTTTGGGTAAATACCTAGTAGTGCAATTGCTGGATGATAAAATATTTCCATTTTTAACTTTTTAAGGAAAGAGTGGCTGTACCAGTTTGCATTCCCACCAACAGTTTAAGAGGGTTTCCTTTTCTCCTCATCCTCACCAACATCTATTGTTTCTTATGTTGTTAATTTTAGCTATTCTGACAGGGGTGAGGTGATATCACATTGTGGTTTCGATTTGTATTCCCCTGATGCCAAGTGATGTTGAGCATCTTTTCATGTGTCTGTCGCCATCTGGATGTCTTCTCTGGAAAAGTGTCTATTCATGTCTTCTACCCATTTCTTAATTGGATTATTTGATTTTGGGGTGTTGAATTTGATAAGTTCTTTATAGAATTTGGAGACTAGCCCTTTATCAGATATGTCATTTGCAAGTATCTTCCCCCATTCCATAGACTGCATTTTAGATTTGTTGATTGTTTCAGTTGCTGTATGGAAGATTTGTATCTTGATGAAATCCCAATAGTTCATTTTTGCTTTTGTTTCCCTTGCCTCCAAAGCCGTGTCTAATAAGAAGTTCCTGCAGCCAAGGTCAAGGAGGTTGCTGCCTGTGTTTTCCCCTAAGATTCTGATATTTTCCTGTCTCACATATAGGTCTTTCCTCAATTTTGAATCTATTTTTGCCTATGGTTTAAGAAAGTGGTCCAGTTTCATTCTTTTGCATGTGGCTGTCCAGTTTTCCCAACACCATTTGTTGAAGAGACTGTCTTTTTTTCCATTGGATATTCTTTCTTGCTTTGTCAAAGATTAGTTGACCACATAGTTGTGGGTCTATTTCTGGGTTTTCTATTCTGTTCCATTGATCTACCTGTCTGTTTTTGTGCCAGTACCTTAATTGTCTTGACTACAGCTTTGTAGACACTACTCTTTCTAAGTTTCTTTCAACTTTTTAATATCTGGTTCATATTCTTTGCAAATGATTTGCTAATGAAATGCTTTCTGTTCAGAAGAAGAGCTCATATTTTCACCAGCATCACCACCATAAGCAGTTATCAAATCAGGGCATTTTGTATTGTCCAAGTAAAGCAGAAAGGTTGAGTTCTCCCCAGTCTGGTCTTATTATGTCAGAAAGTTAGAATGAAATCTGATTTTTAATTCATAGATTTTTTTTCTTTCCACAGAAATTATAGCCTTTACCCGTTGAAAGTATTTGGTAAAAGACTCTATGGGCACTGCCTTCAGGGAAAACTGAGGGGCAGATTCAGTTTCTCTTCAGTTTCTTATTTCCTTGTTCAGTGCAATTCCCTTGCAATTCAGCCATCGCTCCTTGCCCAGATGCAGGAGGTATTCCAAGCTATTCTGGAGTACGTTCCCTCAGGGCAACATCTCTTTGATCATACCTGGGGGTGGGGCCAAGCCTTATAAAGACCAATAACGTATGCAGACTCCACCCTGCACTTTGCAGTTTAAGGGGCCCAGATAAGACTTCTTGCTTAAAACTCTCTTTTAAATTTGAGAGGCAGGGCAGGGGGTTATGGGGGGGTGGGGAAGAGAAATGAAACAAGATGGGATGGGGAAGGAGACAAAACATAGGAGATTCCTAAACTCACGAAACAAACTAAGGGTTGCTGGGAGGTGGGGGGGTAGGGATATGGACATTGGGGAGGGTATGTGCTATGGCAAATGCTGTGAAATGTGTAAGCCTGATGATTCACAGACATGTACCCTGGGGCAAATAATACATAATATGTTAATAAAAAATTTTTTAAAAAACCTCTCTTTTAGACTGTGGACTCTGAGCAACAAACTGAGGGTTTTGGAGGGGAGGAGGTGGGGGATTGGGTGAGCCTGGTGGTGGGTATTGAGGAGTCCACATATTGCATGAAGCACTGGGTGTGGTCAATGAACAATTAATCTTGTAACACTGAAAAAATAAAATAAACATATTTGGAAAAAATAAAAATAAAAACAAATAAAACTCTCTCTTTTATCCAGGTGCCCCAACAACTGAACCCTTTGCATTGCAAGTTCTTTCTAAAGTCTTTCCCCATCTTCTTTAAAACACAGAAACTTCTGGAAGAATAACTCATTAAAAGAGATCTCAAAAAGATATTATTGTATATTTAAATATGTATGAATAGACTTTCTCCTTCTATTGAAATTACAATTTTGTGTGATTATACTCTAGTACTTCAGTAACATAGATCCTAGACACAGAGGAGAGAAGACTCAAAATATGGTTAAATATGTCTTATCCTGTTTGAGGCTGACCTCTGGGGGTGGTGGAGACTAGGCCAGGAATTATGATCTAGAATACCAGCATCCTTTATGGAGCACATGAAGTACAAATAAATGAAAAACTCCATTTACCAGTAAGCCTAACATCATAACAGCAGCCATCTTAGTTCTGCAAAAAGCTAAGAAATGCAGAACTCTTAGCAAAACTGGAAAAACAAAGGACTCTCTACACAGATAAATGCACAGGACCAAGTGAACTCTTCTTTAGAAATAGTCACTAGAAACCTTAATGCTTATAAGCAGAATTTGAAATTAAGGACAGAGTCAAGAATCCATGACCAGTTCAGAACAAATATATCAAAGATGTGAAGTCTAATGCTAAGGATTACTGGATCATATCAAAGTGTCAAAATAAAGAAGAGGTCAAGAAATCAAAGACTGAGCAAGTGCTGGAATCTTTGCAGTGTTCTTTCTTAGCTGCTTAATGGGGATGATCTCCCCCCCCCCCCACCCCCAGCATACAGGAAGGGAGAATGCTGCTACACTGAGGTCTCCAGTGGGATGTAACCCACTGGAAACAGTAGCCTGCTGTGATAAGACAAGGGAAGGACAAAGAAGCCAGGAGACAGGAGCTCTGTCACATTGGAAGCTCTCCTTTTAAAAGTTCCAAACATGCTCAAGTAAGGGAAAGAGAATCTTTCCTGCTAAATTCTGCAGTCCTCACGGACTTGGGGGGGATGGAACCACAAGAATGCCTCCATGACTTTGTTGATGACACTATAAATTTTTACCGTAGGAGAGTTTCACATATTCTTAGAATGAGCCTTAGGTAGTGGGGTTCTTTCATGTTCAACTTTTCATATTAATCAGAAATCCTTGGACCCTGAGGTTCCTTTCAGAAATTTCATGTATCTCTCATATTTCTTAAACCACTGCAATTGCTGCCAACAGAGAGTTGGCATTAAAAAAAAAAAAAAGAACAATATTCTGTTTTTCAGTTAAAGGGAAGCTTGGAGAATAATAATAATAATAATAATAATAATAATAATAATTGGTTGGGTGATTCATCATCTATTCCCAAATTTTTCCCTTGCCTCCATTACTGGGGGTTGGAGAAAGAGTGGTCACATGATATGATTTTGGCCAATGACAGGTCAGCGTGAGTCTGCTGGGGGCTTCTGAAAAATGGATTTCTTGGTTGAATCGATGGATAAGGAGGATGCTATACTTATCCTCCTTCTTCTTCCTGTAAATGCAGATCTGACACCTAAAATGGAGGCAGCCATCTTGTGATGATGAAGAAAAGACCAGAAAAATTGCGAAGATAATGACCCTGACATCACTAAGCTGGTGAACCTACTAGGCCATCCACCTCCAAGAGTCTTGCTATGTGATGAAAGTAACCCACCATCTGCTAAAACCACAGTGAATTGGATTCTCTGTCATTCACAGCCATCTGCATTTATAACTGATACAGGATGATTTTCATATGTTTCACAGAAGGGAGATAGTTTTGTCCTGAGTTTCTTCCAATAATATATAGCATTTAATTAAAAATCAAAATACTTCCTAACCATAAATATCAATCTGGGAACAGGCTTATATAATGGCATATTAAAGTGATTTGGCAGTCAACGAAATCCAACTCAAAAGGAAAATAAAATCACTCAATTCACTTCTAAATTATTTTATTTATTGATTTATCACTAAGAATCGTAAGTAATTCAGGATTTCTAGAGTCTGATTTATTGATTCTTTGGCTATTAATCATATAGAAACTTCATACCAACTACTGGTATGAAAAATTTCTATAATATAAAAATCCTTTAGGTCTGACAAAAACTTGCTTTCTCTCAGATTGAAATACAACTCTTGTAATCTGTTTAATCTGTTTAATAAATCTTTGCTCCATTTTGTAGAAGCCAAAATGTCATAGTTCCAAGTAAAACACAGGATTAAGGCAAATCTCCCTATAAGTTAGGGCAAAAGATGCAAAGTTTGCCTCCCCTAAGGGGCATCCTAGAAGAACGTCAACAGGCCTTAGACTCAATATTCTCCAGGGTGGACCAGAAGCCAGCAGCATTGCACAGATCCTGGAAGCTTGTGAGAAATGCAGTTTCAGAGGCTCCTGAATGGAGCAGTCAGTTAAGCATGGAACTCTTGGTTTCCACTGCGGTTGTGATCTCAGGATCGTGATCTCAGGGTTATGAAATCAAGCCCAGTGTTGGGCTCCCTGCTCAGCGTGAAGTCGACTTGGGATTCTCTTTCTCTCTATCCGTCCTGCTCATTCTCTCTCTCTCTCTCTCAAATAAATAAACAAATCTAGGAAGGAAGGAAGGAAAGAAGGAAGGAAGGAATGCAATTTCAGGCCCAACTTCAGACCTCCTAAGTCAGAATCTGCATTGAGCAAGATCTACAGGGACGTATGTGCCCTTTAAAGTGTGAAAAGCACGGTTGGAGAGTTCCTCAGTCCTCTTGCGTCATACCGTCTGGGAAAGGTAGACAATGACCCTTTGGCATCTAGGGCAGGAGCCAATGGGCCATGGGTCAGTCCCGCCTCAGATGGGGGCATATGGTGACACGTGATGAGGAGGAAAAGAAGAGAAAGAAGCCTGGCCTTGAGGCTTGGGGATGGCCTATTATCTCAACACTGTGAGGCTGTTATTCCATCTCACAGGGGTTAACCTGATAGAAAAGCATTCTGCAAGGCAACATTTCTTAAGCTACGGGCTGCCTATGTTTTCTTAGGGTCCAGGATTTTTTTTTTAATATTATATTTCAATTTCAATGGTAATCTTAAACAAGAATGAGGATGATCGGAGTCACATAGAACTCTGAGTATATCCATGCAATACTCGTACTTCCAATGAGGATGCGATGTGGACAAAGATTTTGCAGGAGTTTGAAAAGAGGAAAGTGCTGAGAGAGTTGATTCACTAATCCCATGGTCAAAGTTTTACATTCAAAAGAATTCGTCTGCTCTATTGCAGTCAGGATGTATCCCTCTTGTAAGCAGATCCCATCAGTCTATGTACTAACTTGCAAAAATTTGTTAGCAGCAAGCATAATAGCAAATATACAGTGAAGCATTTTTCTGCTCCTCATTCAAGCAGTAATTGGATTTATTATTCATTTAATGTATGTTTCAATTACATTGTGATGTTAACTTTATCTTCAAGGGAACAAGACAGTTTACAGACCTACTTTTAAATTTGGATTTAAATTCCTGGATTTCTCACTGACAGTTTTGTTTACGGATAAGATTTTATTGAACCAAAAGAACAACGTCTTGAAAATGTTAATACTGTCTTGGAAAGTATACTAAGGTGAATACATATAAGTAGCAATGTTATCGAAGTCACATCAGTACTATAGAAGTCACAAAAAGGAAACCAAAAAATATATAAAATCAGTTACGAGGCTGTGTTTGAAATTGAATTCCAGCAACCAGCATTCTTGGTTACATAAAAATTGTTGATTTGCATATTTTAGTTTTGCAGCGTTGCTTGTGCTTAATAAGCAAATTTGTTTTGGCTTTATCACTGTATAATAACTATATACATAAGGAGCTTATATCTTATTTTATGACTTTATGTGTTTAAGTAACATAATAAAAATAAGTCAATAATGGAGGTTTATGATAACTCATTTCTTTTAATAGAGACAATCTCATTATTTAAATTTGGGAAACATCCCCATGAGAAGGCTATTTATCTGATTCTGCCCACGCTGGGGACTAGACTCCAG
>JAPYYJ010003483.1:0-11503 GCA_028533885.1 Nasua narica | reverse complement strand
TTAGGAGAATAGAGTATGTAATACATGTAACATATTTTATGTTCTCGGGAAGACTTCTAGTCTTCAGTGGGCTATTAGTAGGTAAGTTTTGGGGGAGACAGAAGTGATATGTGGATTTTTGACTGCATGGGGGTTGATGCCCCTAACCCACATGTTGTCAACCATAAAATATATTAGGCAAGGCACTTAGCGCACTCAACAAATGGTAGCCCTCTGGGGTAGCAGTAACCTAACAATAGCATATCAGCAAATGTATGCAGAATGGGACAGATACGGTGACCCTGAGTGCTGGCTAATATCTAACAGTAGTATGCAAGAATGGCTACAAATTCAGGGGGCGCCTAGGTGGCTTAGTCGGTTAAATGTCTGCCTTTGGCTCAGGTCATGATCCCAGAGTCCCAGGATCAAGCCTTGGGCTCCCTGCTCAGCTGAGAGTAAACTTCTCTCTCTGCCTCTCCCCCCTCTCATGCTTGCTCGCTCTCTCTCTCTCACTCAAATAAATAAAATCTTAAAAAAAAAGAATGACTACAAATTCAGTTTGTCAACAAGACAGTATGTATTTATTGAAAACATTATTTAAAATCTTCATCATTAGCTTATTAAATCATTGCCTACACATTGGACACAAAAGTTAACTCATAAAGGCTTTGTCAATGATTAACTATTGGACTGAACAGGTAAGAATTATATATTCCTCTCATTTTTTTATTCTTATTAGTGTCCACTTTTTAAATAGGAAAGATAGCCTTCTCTTGGATTTTTATGAAATTATAAAACTACCATAAGAATAAAGATATTAGATCTTGAATAACTTTAGAATCCCTTCTCTTACCTACACGTGTCTTTGGTCACAATATATATGTGTAAATATTTTGGTCTTTCTCATTAGAGAATGCCTTTCTTTTATCATTCTTAAGTATTAAGTATATTGAAGTATTATCACCCATGTTCTGTGTTGTTCCAAAACTATAAAAGGGGAAGCAAACTGAACTCTAGTAACATTTGATTCTACTATGCCTAAATTAAGTGAAGCTTATAGGAATAACTTTGACATGCTTTTTCCTATACTTTGAACCAAACACATTTGAGTCTTCGGTGTATTAGAGAATTTCTTACAATTGTTTTAAAGATTTTATTTATTTATTTGAGAGAGAGAGAGCATGAGGGTCAGGGGCAGAAGGAGAGGGAGGAGCAGACTCCCCGCTGAGCAGGAAGCCCAATGAGGGGCTCAATCCCAGGACTCCAGGGTCATGACCTCAGCCAAAGGCAGACACCCAATCGAGTGAGCCACCCAAGCGCCCCTCTTACCCTTTTTTTTTTCATACATTTGCTTTTGGTATACTTGAAACAAATGACATTCCATGGCTTAAGAATGTCTTTTAAAGTAAAGAGTACATCATTCAAGTAACTATCAGTCACCTTAGTATGTGAAGGTGTTGGAGCCCTTGTGGTGATAGAAGCCTATCTTCTTATCCTTGCACCTGTGCCTGGCAGAGAGCACACTCAGTGAAGATGGGAACTGAATTAAAAACACAGCAAGGCAATTGGAGAACTGAAAATGCCTTTGTTAGAATACTGAGAATATGATGACTTTTCAAATTTGCCTTTAGTATTACTGTAATTCAGTTTAAACTGCACATGAAGACCTTTCAGTGGGAGTGACTTCTTGCATGTATTTGGAAACAGTGAAACTAGATCTTTGTTCTGTCCTAAGTTTAGGATGCTGATAGCCTGGGCTCTGTCTCGTCTTTCCTTCTGCCCTCCCTTCCTGCTACCTCTTTCTCTTCCTGCCCTCTCTCCTTCTCTATCTGCTCTCCTGCCCCTCCCCCCACCTCCTGCCTGTTTTTGAGATGGACCAGACCCTATCTGTCCCTTGGTGTCATCTTCAGAGGTCCTGAGGAGAATTCAAACTAATAGCAGCAACTGGCTTTAATCAATAATGCCGCTACCCCTGCCCTTTCTGTTACGACTTGTATTCTGGTAGACCCCCGTCCTTCCTGAGGGAGCAGCAGCCTCTCTGTTAGAATCCGTGGCTATACATCTCTGATATGGAGTTAAATCCATCTCTATTTTATTTATTTTTATTTTTAAAATTTATTTAATTAAAAGAGAGAGAGAACAAAAAGGGGGCAGAGTGAGAGGGAAAAGCAGGCTCCCTGCTGAGCAGGGAGCTGGATGAGGGGCTCAATCCCAGATCCCTGGGACCATGACCTGAACTGAAGGCAGATGCTTAACTGACTGAGCCACCCAGTGGCTGAGCCTTAAATCCACCCCTTTGAGTAGTTTTGTCGATGTCCTTTGCTACATCTTTCCTCAGCTAATTTGGGAAGAAAACATTCTGCTTCTATTAACATCACTGTTTCCTTGCTGAAAACAGTACTATGGTTGTGTTTCACAGGAAAGACCCAGGCTCATCCAGAAGTGTTAAGTTTTGTTTGAAATCAGACTTATTCTCTTATCTGCCAATATTTATTCCTCATGATAGAAATCTAGCATCGTGACTCCTGAACTGGCTTAGCATTCTTCCAAGCAATAGACATTAATCTCTTTTCATTATGATCTTTGGAAATGTCTGTATTTGAATATAAGTTGACACAATCATTATGATGTTTTTTGGAGATTTGCATGATTTAAAGCGTTCGAGTTTGTTACATGGTTGCACTTAGATTATGGTTTGTCCTGAGATTGGACAAGTAAAGAGTACAGCTACTTCTCAAAATTTGTAGCATGACAAGTGAGAATTTCTGGAAAATAGGGAGTAGTTTGGTGAGCCACTCCCCTCCACACCCCCGCCCCTTCTACCCTAAGGTAACCTTTGGTTTAAACTCTCATAGAGACTTCTTTGCTTTTGGTAGAGATCTGACCTGAGTACCATCACAGAACAAACCATTTAAGCAGGAATATATTTGTATATGCAATGTACAATTCTTCAAATGTTAGAAACATTTGAATTTTTAAAAATTTTTTATTAACATATAATCTATTATTTGCCCCAGGGTACCTGTCTGTGAATCATCAGGCTTAGACATTTCACAGCATTTGCCATAGCACATACCCTCCCCAATGTCCATAACCCTACCTCTTCATTTTTTTTTTTTGACATTCTTAACACATTTTATTATATTGGCTGGAATGCTCTAAATTCATGAAAGCCTTTGAGAAAATCTTCAATTCCCGACCCTTTAAAAAAGTGTGTTGAGCGCCCCTCCCCCAAAAAAAGAGAAAAAGAAAAAGAAGAAAAAATAGAGAAGTAATGATCTGGACAGATATACAACAGCATGCCTTAGTTCCTCCCATAGCCCCAACTGCTTTCTGTGATGAAGAATTCTCAGAAAGCAGAAGTTTTTAAAATTCATATACGATCTCACCAGTGTAAAAAACCAATAACAACACTGATCTGGTGCCTCGGCTCACTCCTTGCAGGGTTATGCATAACCCAGCCACGCTTAGTTTGTTTCATGAGTTTAGGAGTCTCTTATGGTTTGTCTCCTTCTCATCCCATCTTGTTTCATTTGTCTTCCTCATCCCCCACAACCCCGTGCCCTGCCTCTCAAATTCTTCATATCAGAGCGATCAGAAACATTTGAATTTTTCTTTACCAAGTACTGAGTGTCCTCCTTTTTATTTTTATTTTTTTGAGTTTCTGGAATGTAAACTCAAATTTTCCTAGACCAAGTTTTTCTGATTAATATCCAATTAACCTTCCTTCCTTCTTTCCTTCCTTCCTTCCTTCCTTCCTTCCTTCCTTCCTTCCTTCCTTCCTTCCTTCCTTCCTTCCTTCCTTGTGTTATTGTTTAGTTGAAGAAGAAAAACATCTGATAGTATGTTTTAGTTTTTCAGGGGTTGTTGATAGACCTTTCATATACGAGTGGCATTAAGTACATGTTAATTTTTTTTTTTTTTTTTGCCAACTTGGTTTTCTAGTCCTAGGCTCTGATTAACCTACAAAGCCTGTTACCTACAGTACATAAATTCTGACTGTTACTACATATGATTCTTCTAAGAAGCACTTAGTGCTTTTTCAGGTTTCCATACCCAACTATGTAATTTGGCTTTCCTTCTCTAAAGGGAAATTTGCTATTGTATTGATCTAAAATGTTCCCAGTTTAAGTTTTAGACTTCAGTCACACAGATGAGGCTGTTTTAATAAGGAGTACTGTGTATAATCTTTAAAATTTTTTTAGTAGCAACCCTTTTCAATGAGTACCCTTCTTGGCTACGTTTTCTGACTTGTTTCCTAAGTTAATTAGAATCGGAGAGCAAACATTTCTTCTTTCTCTCTCATTGTTCTGGACACCTTTCCACCCACCCTGGTTACTATTCCATCTCAGAGGCTCTTCCCCCTTTGTCAGCCAGACAGAGAGGCATCACCAAAACATGACAAAGGAGGGACTGTCTGGGTTTGAAATGCAGGCTGTAGGAGCCAAATGAATTCTAGATTGTTCTGACCTAGGAATTTACCGGATTTTTGTTTCTCAGTCTTCAAAAGGTACTATCGGGAGGATCTTTGTGCCTATTGAAAAAGCGAGCCGTCCTCTCCTTGAGTGATTGCTAACACACGTATAAATGAATGTTAGCCTCTTTTCATTTAAATTTTGAATTTCGGATATTACTCATTCTGGATCAGGTGGCAAAGCTGCCATCATGCCTCCCCTTCAGCCCTGGGAACATTATTGATGACTCTTCTCTGTACCAGGAGCTGTGCATTTGAAATTATGACATGCTTAAGATAGAGATGTGGATTTCACTTCAGCTCCTTGATTTTACAGAGGAGAAAATTGAGACCATGTTCTCATTGCCATCACTTAAAATATTTATAAGAACTCAGCAAAGATATCATTTTCTATTGTTATTCCCCACGTATTTTTATGTAATTAAAATATTTCTGGAAAGTAACCAGTCCATTAAATCTTATTAAAAGTGATTAAGCATCTGTACCCACCCCAGGAAGGGACAGATTTCCTTTATCTGGGACTAAAAGAGCCAAACTGGCACTGGAATTTCCTAAACAGTCACGTGTTTCTATGTGTTCATCTAATAGTTCACATAACAGACATGTCTTTGGGCGTCCACAGTACCAACCATATGGAAAGATTGGGCTCCTGCCTTTGAAAACAACACACTTAATTTGCCAGATCAATTTCATCTAATCCTGGATGTCTAAATTTAACATTCTCTTGGGCCACAGAAATTTTTTTGGTAGAAATTTCCTGAGGAAAAAAAAAAGAAGAAGAAATTTCCTGAGGGACTGAAGAAATCCTATCACCCGTGTGTTAGTCTATGCAACTGCATTTCCACCTCGTCCTTCTGAGGTAATTCTGCATGATGTCGTCTGCAGTGCCTGGGATTAGGATAAAGTTATCCTGGCTGGCTGGCAGTCCCAGGGCTTCCTCACTGGCCCTGCTTCAGGGAGGTAAACTGAGCCCTGAGTCATCCTCATGCTAAGAGATCTGGGAGAATGTCCTTGTGAGAGAGAGCCTCCTATGTATGGGTCATGTGAAAATTGCAAAGAGCTTAGATTATTCTTAATGTGATTCAAAGACTGAACTCATTTCCCTCAGAATGCACGTAATGTGTTTAATACCTATTAGATCCCATGCTGTGGTTGGCAGAGGGCTGGCGGCAGCCCCAAAGCACCTTGGGTTTTGTGTTCTAAAGAAGGCCTTTGTCACCAGCTCCGATTTCGTTTACTCCCTTTGGAACTCCTTGCCATCCATGTAGAAAGTCTTATCAATGTGGGATCACACTGAGATCACACAGTCTTGAAATTTTATTCCCTGGTACTCTTTTCACATGATTTTTAAAATAGTAATTTGATAAATTGTTTCTGTTGCATCAGCTGCGTTAGGAGCCAGGCCTGTCTGTTGGACCCTGGGAGGGGCAACAGGAATTTCAGGGCTGAATCCCCCTCTGCTCTCTCGCAGTGGTTTGAGTCGCTTAGGGAGGTCGCCTCCTTCTCTGAAGGTCACCTGTTTTTTGACACTGTACCTGCCTCAGCTCTCTCTTACTTCTTTTATTTCCTGCAGGACATTTACTTTTTCTTGCTTTTGATTTGGGTGCAAATTGTTCTGTCCCCAAAGCCAATTCATCTGCGTTCTGTGACAGTTTATTTTTTGAATATAAAAGCAAAAGCAGTTTGTTTTTCTCCAAGCATTTCATTTTTACCAGTATCTGAGATAATGCTCACCAAGAGAAGTTGATATATGTACCCTTAGAGACCCAGATGCTCCTGGATGGTCTCCCCCAAGATCAGGACGAGCATTTTTTAAACTCCATTGTCAGCGAGGCTTAAAATGTCCACCTATGATGTTTTTCCTTTCTCTATTGCCCTTCTTTCAGCAGCCCTGTTGGCATATGATGGTTTATTGGTAAAATAAATTTTAGTGACAAATGCACAGGGTTTTTTGTTTTAAGCAGGGTCTTAGAAATGGAGAAATCATAATTGCTAGGGCACATCACAGTAACTTAACCAGGTGAATAAGCATTAAGTGGAAATGTTCATTCCAGCAAGAAATAGGACCACACTAATGTAAACCATGATAACGTTTCCCCCTCTTTTCCTCTCCTACCATTTTACCAAAACTGAAAACACGCCACCATGATTGGATATTTTTGGTAGTCCCCATCACTTAATTGGTGGTGATATTTCAGCCACCATGTTAGCACACGTTCTTTTATGATACAGTGTCTCTCCCCTCCTCATTTGGATTCGTTGGTATTCCTATTTAGGGAAGCTGCAGCCAGAAAAAAAATCACAGCAGGTGCACTGTAAGCTGGGGCTGTGTCGTTGCCAGATAGGGAAGGTGAAGGCATTGCCCTGAGTGGTGCAGGGCACTCACCATAGTGGTCACCAACTGTCACAGACATGTGGCATTGAGGTTCTGGGCTACCCTGGCTGGTGGAGGAAGAACTTGGGGTCAACAGCACTTCCTGGTGTGAACCATCTGGTAAGTGCAGAAGTTCCCCAAACTAGCGCATGTCTCACCACATTCTCCATTTTAGCTACAGGACTTGGTAATCCTGCAGTGATCTGATCACCAGATGGTTGGCAGACGGCTAACTTCTTCTGCTTGAGTCTGGAAGCAGCATTGAGAATCAACCATATTTCCTCATCCCTGAGTCTATCTTACAGGAAATAAACGGGGATCTGGCTTCAGTTCTTAGTAGGACTTGACCTCATATATGCCAAGCTTTAGCCTCCTCGTGTTTACCGTGCAGAGAAGTAGATTTTGATTTCTCTGCTTCCACAAGACATATAATTTTTTTTTATTTGACCATTATAATCAGGTGGTAAATTAGAACAAATGATGTTATTGGACTGAAAATAAAGTTATTCCTTCTTCTTAGACACCATGCTCTATACTTGATCCAGGATATTACACTAATTGGGTTTATGATGAAGACATTTTAAAATCACAGATGTTAATTGATGTAAAAATAGAACGTCTGCATTTTTTATTAAGCTGTTGAGAAAACAGGTTTTGGTTGCTTTTTCCTGATTTTCTAGCCAAAAGCAACAGCGGTGAGAATTGTGGGTAAGATGTCAACGTCCGACAGAGACGATATGGTGTGACCTATTTGGGTTTTGGCTGCTTCGTTCACAGACTGTTTCACACAGCATGTCTGTTTCTAGTGCATTCACCCGTCTAGTTTACCTGGATTTTCTGCTGTGCTAATTTGCAGTGAGCCCTCCCCGTCTCATCTCATAAGCGAGGGGAACGAGTTCGGTGATGCTAACACAACAGTCTGTATAGTAGAATTTAAGAGGTGCTCTGGACAGCTGTGTCAGCCCCTGTGTGCTAGAGTTGATGGGGTGGGACTGCCATTTCCAGTCCACTAGGTGAAGATGTGGGTGAGGAACTCGTTTCCCGAGTGTCCTGTTGTTTCCTACTCTCTAAGAGCTGCCATCTGCGTCAAAACCAGTTACCAAATCTCCCTGGATCCTTGTAGAAGAATTGAAATAGAGAAAAAGCGTCAGTTCATTAGCATGCCAGGCCTCTCTGTAATGTCTAGCTGCCCCCCTTCACACTGTGGAAATGGCCCTGGCTCCTTTCGGCCCCCGAGACTTGGAGCGACACTTTGATCTTCAGAATACATCCCTCTCCCTCAGGGCACCGGGAGCGGACACTGTTTGCAACAGAGACGATGACATGATTTTCCAGGGTACGAGTGTAGTGCCCTAGGAATCGGCTGATATTTAAAGAACATGAATGAAAGCAGTGGACACCTCGCCAGGGTGGGACGTGAGAGCTGTCGGGCGATTGTTCCCTTCTAGGGGTGGGAGCCTTCTTGGTAGCTGATCGTGTAAACTGGAGTTGTTTGTCCACTGGGTGTGTGTCTCCCCACGAGGGGGAGAGGGGGCGGTAAATATCAGCCCGGGCACAGGCGGCATGTGGCTTTGGGAGGCCCCGTGCCTCGGCGTTGGTGGCCTGGTGAGGATGGCTCGTGTCTGTGATCAAAGCACTCAGGTGCCTGGTGGTTTGCTTTTCCCATGTTGGAATGACTTCAAGTCAGGGGTTCTACCTTCCTCAGAAAGTTGGGATGTCAAGTCATGTGTTCTCAGGAAAACCCTGTCCTGTTAATCAAGAGGTTTAATCTCCACACTGGAGAAATCCCTGACTAATTCTTAAACCCATGACAAGTTACCTGATCTCTCCCTGCTTTGCTTTTCTTACCCAATGACACCAGAACACTTAAACAGTGTTTACTGTGGTCAGGCACCGGTCTCGGTACTTCACATGTATTATCTCATTTAATCTTCGTAAGGGCCCTGTTATCCCCATTTCATAAATGGAGACACTGAGGCATAGAGAGGTAAAGACTTTGTCTAGGGTTACACAGCTAAAGTAGTGAAATAGGATTTGCATGTCATCAGACTGATTCTAGAATGCCGTTCTCTTAAATGATATGCTGGATTATCTCCGAAAAATTAGTATAATGGTCCCTGATTCCTTCGTATATGGTTTGACTGTGTGAGTATACATTGATTCTTTCCCAGAGGGATTTGAACCAACTAATATGATGACTATTTGTCTGGTACTTACGTAGATTTGGGGGGCTTGCATAAAGCACCGTGCTCTTTGGAAATGAGTCTCTACAGCAGCCTAGACTCATACTTAGACATTTGGGTGCTCAAGGCACCACATACACTTGTACTAATGAATCGTGGATGGCCCTAGGGTGCCACTCACTCAGACCACCACGGTCATCACGTCTCTCAGATGGTGTCATTGGCTGCCTGCACCACTGTATGCCTAACCCTTTACTTAGAAGACATCCATGCATATATAGAAAAACATATTGTACCTATGATAATAGTTCATGCTTTATAAGCTCACCCTAGTGTATCAAAGCTACTTTTGAATGAAGTGAAAAAATAAATATTTTATGTAACAAACCTATATGTGCTAACATATGCCAATATGAAAGCAGCAGCTACCAGGTAAAAAAAGAGGCTGGTAGGATTGCAACAGAAGAATGAAAATAAGTCCCATACTACTTTCTCATTTGGATGGACATGAGTTGGCCAGACTGTGGGTATTAGAATTACAAACTAATCAGCTTAGTAATTTTGCAAATTATAGACCTCACCCAACAGAGTCACAAAATAAAAGCCAATTTGAAATATTTCAGCTGTCACTTAGCTCCAAGCCAACACAACTCACTCACACATCAGATTGTAGAGATTCACGGCTGTTCTTTAACGAAGCCCCACTTCTGTTTAAAATCAGGTAGTACTTGGAAATCCTCATGAGACAAGGACAAAATACTGTGTGGATGAATTGAAACAAAGCCCTCCAACTGTTGTATCCCTAAAATACATTGCCTAGTAAAGAGGTTGTAGAACACTTACACTATTTAGGAAATCTTGAGTTTACTGGGTAAAATAAAGCTCTCTTTTTAAACAGCTTTAATTAGTTAGAAATTGACGCTTAATAGTCTGTTAAAAAGTTATTTTAAAAATTAGTGAAGTGAATTAATTGTAATCTGACAGTAAGTGTTGTGGGTCTGTGTAATTAGAATAGTTATAACCATGTTTATTACAAGGGGAGGCATAGCCCTGAGTCCGCCATGTTGTGTGGTTCAGAGCACACTGGAATTGCGTTCTCTAATCGCTCAAAGCGGTTCTGGATACATACGTTTGCAGTAATCAGGGCTGCACAGCGGTATCCCGTCTCTGACAGCATGATCACTCTCTCCCTTTCTCCTATGTGGCTCAGCCATGAGGGTCTTGACTACTCGAGGTGCATGGTAAACTCCTTGAGGGCAGGAAGTTTCGCTGTTGACTACTCTATCCCGAGGGCCTCGAGCAGTGCCTGACACCCAATGGGTGCTCTAATAATCATCAACAAATGAATGAATTGAACTGTTTCCTGATCTAGGACTTCTGCATTCTCTGAAATTATTTGTATGCTTTGTGGCAAATCTGAAGAGCGCCGACTTCATAGATAGAGAAACTGAGGCACAGAGAGGTTGTCGGAGCCCAAACATTAACTTTCAGATGTATAGTGAAGCCTTGTACTTCCATGCCTCAGCTTCTCTCTGTTATATTGTGTGTTCCAAGAGTCTTCATTAAGCACATAGTTACCCGTTAACAAACCTGAGATAATCAGAATGTCTCAGTACCACTTATATAATTTCTTCCCTGCCCTATCAACTTGAGGAACCCACTTAGAGCAGAGATTTGAAGAAGGAAATCTGTGTGCACTTCTTACTATAGATGAGCACATGAATCACATAGATGAGCTCATGTGTCTTAATCTTCAACTCGTATCACCTACGCTAATTCACTTTTGTAAGAACATGACTTATGTCAAGTCAAGCAACCACTAGTTGGGCCACTCAAATGACTATATCTCCTATCTTACACTGGACAGTGACATTCTGACAAATGATGGCTGTGGGGTCATGATTTATCATAGTGATCAATGTCCAATTGAATATGCAATGCTTGGTGGCTTAACAAATGCTGGAGGGAATTTGCTTTACAGCACATAGGTCTGCAGGTTTTATGGCTTGAACTGAGAAGACTGAGAAGACTGTTGTGTATCTGTGACAGATTTCAAGAGCTGGTGTTGTTGGACAACCGTGATGTTCACACACTTTCAAAGCGGAAGAAAGTTTGTTGGAAGAGTTACAAAGAGAAAATTTTGGTGATGGTAGGGAGCATTTTCAAACAATACTGAAATGGTATTCCAGGAGTGAAACTAAATGGGTTGAAAATGTAAACTCAGTAGATTTCTTTCTGTTGAAAACAGTAAAAGACTATACAATAATGAGGTGCCCTACGTCTTTTGGAAGCAGTGACATGAGTCTTCCGAAAGATTTCAAATGGTGACGTAATTCCCATTCCTTATTCTAGCAATCCTGCCTGTCTAGGGAAAAGGTAAATATTACTTACCTGAGCTTTGGCATCATGGTCTGCATTTGGTAGGATGCTTATTGTGAGGTTTGAGGGCTAGGGTGTATACTCCTGAACTGTAGCTGTATCTGGGGTGCCCTG
>JAPYYJ010003482.1:0-11507 GCA_028533885.1 Nasua narica | reverse complement strand
ATTCTTGTGTCAGTAATTCATTCTCATTGCTGTGTAGAATTCCACTCTAAAAATCTACCACAATTTATCCACTCTCTTGCTGATGGATAATTTGATTGTTTTCAGTTTGGGATTATAAGGAATAAGGCTGCAGGGAATATTGTTCTATGTCTGAGTATATGTATGTGTGCCTTTCTTTGGGGTACATACCTAGGGGTGGAATTGGAGGATCATTGATTATGTATATGTTCAGCTTTGGTAGATACTGCCAAAAAGTTTTCCAGAGTTGTATCAGTTTATATTTTCATCAGCAGTCTGAGAATTCCATTTATTCTACATTCTCACCAGTCTTTTTTTATTTTTTTTATTTTATTTTTTTAAAGATTTTATTTATTTATTTGACAGACAGAGATCACAAGGAGACAGAGAGGTAGGCAGAGAGAGAGGGAAGCAGGCTCCCTGCTGAGCTGAGAGCCCGATGCGGGGCTCGATCCCAGGACCCTGAGATCCTGACCTGAGCTGAAGGCAGAGGCTTTAACCCACTGAGCCACCCAGGCGCCCCACATTCTCACCAGTCTTTAAGAGAGTTTTTTGGTTTTTTTTTTAAGATTTTATTTATTTATTTGACACATAGAGAGAGATCACAAGTAGGCAGAGAGGCGGGCAGAGAGAGAGGGAAGCAGGCTCCCTGCCGAGCAGAGAGCCCGATGCGGGGCTCGATCCCAGGACCCTGAGATCATGCCCTGAGCCGAAGGCAGAAGCTTTAACCCACTGAGCCACCCAGGTGCCCCTCACCAGTCTTTTAACATTTGCTGAGCCTCTGTTTTGTACAAGGTCTGAAGGATACAATAGTGAACATAATGAAGCTCTCTCATAGATCTTGAAATTTAATGTCATTAAAAATATATTTTATACACATTTGCTTAATATAGTTAGGTAGCAGTAAGGTAGAAAGGGTGTGTTAGATAGAAGAGGGTGATAATGCTGTTAGAGTGCTTGAGAAAGACTGCTGGTGAAGTGACATTTGAGCAAAGATCTGGAGGAGGTAAGCTACCCATATGGATATCTGGGAGTGGAGGAGTCCAGGCAAAGGGAATAAATAGCAAGGGTCCCAACCCTGAGGTGGGAGCATACTTGATAGGTTCACAAAACAGCAAGGAGGCTAATAAGACTGGAGTACATTGTGTAAGGGCAACAGTGGTAGAAGCCAATCTCCGGGAGGTAAACAGAGCAAAACTATGGAGGACCTAAGAGTCATAGAAAGGATTTTGGATTTTCTAAATGAGATGGGAAGCCTTTGGAAGGTTTTGAGCGGAGTAATATTATCTCCTTTACCTTTTAAAGAGATCACTCTCCTCTTGGGGAAAACATTCTTCATGAGGCAAGAGTGGAAGCAGGAATGTGAATTAAGAAATTATTGTTGTAGGCCAAGAGAGAAGGGGGTTGGTGGTTTGGACTAGAATGTTAACAGTGGAGGTAAGGAGAAATAGTTGGATTCAGGATATTTTGAAGGTATAGCTGATAGGATTTGATTGCCTCAGTGGATTTGATATGAGAAAGAGGTTGTGTGTCAAGGAGGACTCTAAGAATATTGGCTTAAGTTGTTAATTTATTGATTTTAGAGAAGACTTGGGGAGACATTAGGAACCCCAGATAGGTTTGGGATAGGATGGTCAACCTAGAATTTGACAGAGGACTTTTTTTTTTTTTTAAGATTTTATTTATTTATTTGACAGATTGGAGAGAGATCACAAGTAGGCAGAGAGGCAGGGAGAGAGAGGGGGAAGTAGGCTCCCTGCCGAGAAGAGCCCGATGCGGGGCTCGATCCCAGGACCCCGGGATCACGACCTGAGCCGAAAGCAGAGGCTTTAACCCACTGAGCCACCCAGGCGCCCTACAGAGGACTTTTTGTATGTGAGATGTCTATTCTATTAAATATCCAACTAGAGATGTTGAGTAGGTAATAGAATATACAAATAACATGATGAATGAAAATAGAATTTGGACCCAACATGGCCTTTGGAGTGAAGTAGGGGGAATAGATAAATTCTCTTCATCATTTGAATACTTCTAAAGGTCCTCATTTAGAATTTAATTTAGATCATACAGACTTGTCTTCTATTTTTGTGAGAGCTATTTGACAAGGAAGTAAAATATTAGGAATTTATTTATTGAGAAAGTTCCTGGGGCCAGGTATCTGGGTGGCTCAGTAATTAAGCATCTGCCTTTGGCTCAGGTCATGATCCCTGGGTCCTGGGATCAAGCCTTGCTTCAGGCTCCTTGCTCAGAGGGGAGCCTGCTTCTCCCTCTCCCACTGCTGCTCCCCCTGCTTGTGTTCCCTCTCTCACTGTCTCTCTGTCTGTCAAATAAATAAATAAAATCTTAAGGAAAGAAAGTTCTTGGGTACTTCATTGAAAGATTCGTGGCTGAAGTTTACTAGACTTTGTATAGATTTAGTCTAGTCTACCATAGTTTCTGTGTCTTTTACTCTGTGTAAAGTGATAATTGCTATAATGATCTTAGAAGTTCATTATGACTTGTATATAGTTTTTATACATAAACTATGTACAAAGTACATTGTGAATATCTGAAGAAAGCTTTAACCATATAGTGTTTTGGATTGTATTTTAAAGCATATGTGTAATACATACATAGTTTGAAAAATAATAGTTTATTTGGGGATTTCACATATATTATTCAGTGCTCAAAACAGCCTGGGAATTGATTAGTATTACCACCTATACTTTACAGTTGAGGATTTAGGTTGCATGGATGTTGAATTGAATCACTCAGGGCCTCTCTTCTCTGATTAGGTAGATGAGACAATACCTGAACAGAAGTCCTAACTCCATAGCAATATATAGACTAACTGTGTTAGCTACCATGTTCCATTTCTCAGCCATGTTGAATGATTGATCGTTTATTTTATAGTATTCTGCTTTGACAGTAAAAATTTTTTTTAAAGATCTTATTTATTTATTTATTTGACAGAAAGAGAAAGATCACAAGTAGGCAGAGAGAGAGGGGGAAGTAGGCTCCCCGATGATCAGGGAGCCCAATGCAGGACTCGATCCCAGACCCGAGCTGAAGGCAGAGGCTTCAACCCACTGAGCCAGTAGTCCCGACAGTAAAGTTTTTGAAAAGTATTTTACAAAAGTAATTTAAGACGTTTGTACAAAAAATTTGTGATAGAGTAAAAAGTAAATTTCCCTTTCACCTCATGACTGAAAGTTTGTATTTCCAGACTTCCCAGACTTCTTTTGGATACCTTTACATACATCTGTATGTATGTACATATACACAAATGTACAGTGTTTTTTCATAAGTGGAATCATACTATACATAGTATTTTGCAGAGTGTTTATAATTTCTGTTCAGATGGAAAGTCTACAAAACTGTTCTGCCAGATCTTTGCTTTAAACAAGACCGAATACATTTATCTCTGCAGTTGTTTTAAGTACCTTGGAACAGATTTTATGAACAACAGCAACATTCAGTATTGATTTGTTCAATGTTAGGAGTGAGATGCCTTTAAAGTGATCACACCTTTTATTTCAGAGAACTTTCCAAATGCTCTATAAAAAGGCAGATATATGATTGACTGCTTCATGAGGCTGCCAGGCACCTTTCAAATCTTTTTCCCTTTCTCAGAAAGTGCAAGGTCATCCATTTTGGAGCAGTTGGCTCTTGCAGATCCACCTGTTACCTGTGGTTGTAGGAGATGATGTTTCTCCATCTGTCTGATAGTAGAAAGAGGAATTAATGAGCCTATAACTGGGCAGAACTGTACTGGAAATGAAAATAGGTCCCTTCTTCTATTGCTGACATAGAGGAAGAAAAGCTTCAGGTGGATCAAACTCTCCAGGCTTAAATTATAGAAGCCTTGCCAGGTTTCAGCTCATTAATGCCACAAAGATATTTTGGTGGATGTTTTCTCCCCCACCATTGTAAACTGATACGTATGACAGATTATGCATTTTGCTTTTGATATCTAACTTCCTGATGCATTCATCAAATTATAATCAAATTGCCATGCTGTTAATATTTTTCTCAGAATGAAAAAGAAATCAAGCTGCCTTTGTGGGGCAAGTTCAACATTTGTATGAGATCTGCTTTGAACCAATTGGGGTGGAGGACACAAATTAGGGAGCTCATGAAGTAGACTGTTGCTGGAGACAGGACAGACCAAACAGAAATCAATTTGCATTTGTTTCAGAATTCCAGAGTAATGAAGCTGAATAATATCAAGTAACTGTTAAATGTAGGCTTATATTAAAATAATGATTAATGAGGGAAATTACTATATGCAGTGTATACTTTGGTGTGCACCTCAGGCATCTGGGAAGTTTGTTAAATGTAGCTCCTGGGATTTCACTTCCCAGAGATTTAAACACTGGAGATTGGGGTAGGGCCCAGGAATCTGCATTTTCCTTAGGCTTCTTAAATAGTTCTCTTAAAGATGGTTTAAAAACAGCTTTGGGAACCATTGCCTTAGAGGGTATAAATCTGACAAAAAGACCATTAAATCTTTTTTTTTTAAAGATTTTTTATTTATTTGACAGAGAGAGAGAGAGATCTCAAGTAGGCAGAGAGGCAGGCAGAGAGAGAGGGGGAAGCAGGTTCCCTGCTTCCGATGCAGGGCTTGATCCCAGGACCTGAGATCATGACCCCGGCAGAAGGCAGAGGCCCAACCCACTGAGCCACCCAGATGCCCCATGACCATTAAATCTTAATAGAGGAAGCACTATAGGGAGGAAAAACTTGTAGGACACTTTATGGTGAAAGTGATAAATGGAGAAGTTTGAGAAAGTATTAAGGAGAGAGACTAGTCAATGCTGACTGTGGTAGGGAGGAGGGACTGATGTTTGATTTTATTTTTCACTCAGGGCATATAACTTGAATTTGATTGCTTTTTATGTACCTCATTGTCTGTAGTTTACTGTATTCCTGGGATATTCCTAATTTCCAGTATTTCAGATCATTTTCTCTATAAGCCATCAAATACTCTAAAAAGTATAACTTGGTAACATTCAGACTAACTCATAGACTATGGCAGGAAATCATGTATCACCTCATGAGTATTTTTGTTTTTTTGTGCAGGAAATGATCACTGTTTTTAGTTTACCAATATTGATGAATCTTCTTCAATAGGGAGAAAATTCTTCTGATAGAAGTTAACTTAGTTAACTTAACAAACGCTTCTCAGTTGTAAAGTTTCTTAAGTGTAAAACTAGGAAGAAAGTCTCATTTTTCACATGATTTTTATTTAGTATTATCCATTCATTCAGCACATTTACTATACTGACACTACCATTCTTAATAAGAAGTACTGGCTGGTGGTGGTTAAGCTTATTTTACTAGGATTATCTTACTATAGGGGTGCCTGGGTGGCTCAGTCGTATAGCATCTGCCTTCAGCTCAGGTCATGATCCCAGGGTCCTGGAATTGAGCTCCACCCACATCGGGCTTCCTGCTCAGCAGGAAGCCTATTTCTCTCTCTCCCACTCCCCCTGCTTGTGTTCCCTCTCTCGATGTCTCTCTCTGTCAAATAAATAAACTTGTAAAAAAAAAAAAAATCTTAACTATTAATGTACTAAATTAAGGAGTTTGATAAATGGTTAATGACAACCAAATCTGTAATCTAGGATTGTAACACTTTGTAACAATTCCTTGACATTATTATTTATTTATTCCTTTTTTAGTTTTTCAACATTATTATTATAATTTCTTTAACATTGTTGTACTTGCGTTTGGGAACGAAAGGCATATTTAGCATCCTATAGTTGGCCTTAATCTGGGCAATAAATGAGAATGCTGACCAGGGCTTGCCTGATCTGCTAGCATTGTTCTAGCAACCTGCATGGAATGGATGTACGAACCAGGTGTTTTACTTAAGCTGCAGCTGTACCATCTGTGGGAGCAGGTGGACAGATTCTGTGTCATCAGGAAAACACAGCTGGTGAGACTTAGAAGAGCTAATTGATTGCTTTTCCTCAGCTACAGCTCTCCAGTCACATATACCTAAGCACAGCTTTTTTTTTTAAACTTGCTTACAGGTGTTGACTCTGGTCAGGTTAACAACAAAAGTGAACAAAAATGGTGTATATTTGGCTGTTTGTGTTTTTATTAGATTGGCACTGAGAAGATAAAGGTTTTTAAAAAAATTTTTATTTAAATAATCTACACCAAGTACGGGGCTTGAACTCATGACCTCAAGTTCAAGAGTCACATGCTCTTCCACCTGAGCCATTAGGTGCCCTGGGTTTTTTTAAAACTTAGTTTTGATTTTTGACTCTAGTTACTTCAGAATATTTCCAGCTCATTATATAAACTTCTCTGAGCGAGTTCCTTCTAAGGGTAAATATAGTAATGTTGGGGCACCTGAGTGGCTCAGTGGTTTAAGCGTCTCATCCCAGGGTCTTGGGATTGAGTCCCGCATTGGGCTCCCTGCTGAGTGGGGAGTCCACTTGTCCCTCTCCCACCCCTCTTCTCATGCTTTCTCTCTCTCTCTCTCAAATAAGTAAACTTTAAAAATATAGTAATGTATATATAGTTTATGGCAGGCTCTTCTATTTGAAGAGCTGGGAAGTAAGCAAAAGGGATTTTCAGGCAAAAAAGAGCACAATAAAAGGTCATAGATCCCATATAGTATAAAGGGAAGAAGAAGAGAGAAATACACTCTGGAGTCATAGATTCTTGGAAGTGAGACTAGAAAGCAATCATGACTTTTGTCTCTATTTACAGACGAGAAACTAAGATCTAGAGAAAATACTTCTCAGTACCAGGGCTTGGTTCCTTGGAGAATTGGGTTAAAATTCAAGCTAAGTTTAATTTTTTTTTTAAATTTTATTTATTTGACAGAGAGAGGCCTACCTCTCTAGAGAAGGGGAAGCAGGCTCCCCGCTAAGCAGAGAGTCCGATGCGGGGCTCAATCCCAGGACCCTGAGATCATGACCTGAGCCGAAGGCAGAGTCTTTAACAACTGAGCCACCCAGTCGCCCCTATTTTGTATGTATTTTATAATAAGTGTTTGTTTTATGGCTATTTGTTTTTTAAAGGTTTTTATTTATTTAAGTAATCTCTACACCCATTGTGGGGCTCAAACTCATTGGCTGCAAGATCAAGAGTTACATGCTCTACCTGCTGAGCCAGCCCCAGAATATATTCATTTTTCATGAAAGGCAGAGAGTTAGGAATTCTGCGTAAGACAAGTTTTCCAGATCTTAAGAAACTTGATAGCTTGTGAGAGGTGTATGGACTGTGCATTCAAGTAAGTACATGAGACGTGTTAAGGTGAGTACATATGAAGGGAGTAAAGGAGATGATCAATAAAGGTTTATGTGAAAAATGTCATCTGAGCCAGGCCTTGAAGGGTAATTTTATTTTATTTTCTTAAGATTTTATTTATTTGGGGTGCCTGGGTGGCTCAGTGGGTTAAAGCCTCTGCCTTCAGCTCAGGTCACGATCTCAGGGTCCTGGGATCGAGCCCCACATGGGACTCTGCTAAGCAGGGAGCCTGCTTCCCTCTCTCTCTGCCTGCTTCTCTGCCTGCTTGTGATCTCTCTCTCTCTCTGTCAAATGAATAAATAAAATCTTTAAAAAAAAAAAAAGAAAAAAAAGATTTTATTTATTTATTTGACAGAGAGGGAGAGAGCAAGAGAGGGAACACAAGCAGGGGGAGTGAGAGAGGAAGAAGCAGGCTTCCCACTGAAAAGGGAGCCTGATGCGGGGCTCGATCCCAGGACCCTGAGATCATGACCTGAGCCGAAGGCAAGAGGCTTTAACTCACTGAGCCACCCAGGTGCCCCCTAAAGGGTAACTTTAAAAGTGATATAAAGAACAGCAGATCATGAGTGGAATTCTGACTGTTTTGTTTGGCTTGACTCGTTTGGTTGGCTTATTTCTCTCCCTTGAATTAGAGGCTGAGGCCTATCCTGACTCAAGTATAAGTTACTTCTCCTCCCAGTTCTTGGATATGGAATCAGGATATGAGTTATAAGTGGTTTCTTAAGCTACTCTATACCTTTTTGCCAGGGTGTATATATGATTATGTTGACCTTCTTTAATATGTCCATTTTGGGGGCCCATGACTCAAGCCTCTCTGCCCAAGAACCACCTTAATCTGTTCCACCGAATACCAGGTCCTGGGCTCATGGTGCCACCAGTTGGCTGGTGTGAGGAAGTGTTTTAACCTTTTCCCCACGGGGAGTTTGTACTGGCCACAGCTAAGTTATTTTCACGTCATGGCGTTTCTTGTTCTTTTTAATAACCTGTTCCTTATTCAGCTCTAGTGTAACTAGTGGAGGAGATCTTCCCATCTCTTTCCCCTTTATTTTGTTCTCCTTGTGAGTGGTGGAAAAGAAAAAATCAGACATAAGATTACTCCTTGTATCTTTGTATCAAGAAAGAAGAAAGCAAGTAATACTTTAACAATTTTTTTTTAATGAAAATAGTTATCACTTAGGCCACTGTTACAGGCATAGAGGAGAATGTTAGTAAAGACTCAGAGGTGGGAAAGCACAAGATAGTTTACAAAATGGCAAATGCTCTCATTTAGGCCAGAGTGTATCTCAGATACTGTTACTGTATATCCTCATCTTGTGTCTGGGATTTTGAAAGTGCATTTTTGTTTTATTATTGCCCCACTAGAAAAAATTCTGATCTGTTGCAATTCCACATTTGAAACTGCTTTCTTTTGGATTCCATATCCTTAGATCTTCCTAATAATTTCTCTGGTGACACTGGATCTGATCTGTTCCCGTGCTAAATGAAAGCTCACAATCACAAAACTGTGTAGTCATAAATGAGAGGCATATGGGAGTGGTGTAAAAGGAACTCTCGAAGTCTTCATATGCCTGGGTGGGCGAGCTAAACTAATAGCTCCCAGCAGTTCTTCTGAATCAGACATTGTGGAGCCAAGAGTCTAGCATTTGGAATTCCGCTGCTTGTGCAAAGGGTCTGTCTTTTATCCTCCAAACCACCATTTGTTAAGTGGCTAATGACCCAGTGGACCTGATGACAACAAAAGCAGGAGGCTGGCAAAGATCAAGTTTAAAGGAAAAATGAAAGAAAAGTTCAAAGGTAGGAAAGTAAGAACAAGAGGAGTTTGATCATATCTTCATCTACCTTGTTTTTTTCTTTTTAACAATTTTTTTTAAAGATTTTATTTATTTATTTAACAGAGAGAGAACACAAGCAGGCAGAGAGGCAGGCAGAGGCAGAGAGAGGAGCAGGCCCCCTGGAGCCCGATGCGGTACTCGATCCCAGGACATCGGGATCATGACCTGAGCCGAAGGCAGCTGCCCAACCAACTGAGCCACCCAGGCGTCCCTCTTTTTAACAATTTATGTGGAGAATTTTGAATATACACAAAGCATACAGAATAATGTTATGAACCCCCAAGTACCCATCCTCTTAGACCCAGTAAGCTACAGTTTCCACACTTAACCAAGGGAAACCAGAACTCTGGTGAGCCTTGGCTTTGCTCTTGGCCTCGTTAGGTCTTGTCACCTTTGGCTTTATGCCATCAAACACTTCTTCTTCTTCTTTTTTTTAGATTTTGTTTATTTATTACAGGGGGAGAGAGCGCGTGCATGGGTGGGGGTTGGAGGGAAGAAGCAAAGGGAAAGGGAGAAGCAAACTTCCTGCTGAGCAGGGATACGTGGCGCTCTATCGCAAGACCCTGAGATCATGACCTGAGCTGAAGGCGGATGCTTACTGAGCCACCCGGGCACCCCAAACTCTTCTTCTTTTTTTTTTAAGCACCTAATACATACAGAACAGTGTGTTTGGGTTTGTGATGAATAGGACATCTATTAACTTCTAATAGCTTAAGGAATTAAGTGCTGTTGCTCAAGGGACAGAAAAGTGTGATTATTCTATCAAGGGAGCACGGTGAGGGAGGGGACTTAGGAAGCCTTTACTGAGAAGGTGGTATTTGAGTTTATTGCAGAAGGGTAGGGCAAGGGGGTAGGGACTGGATCCCTGATCCAGACAGCAGTGTAAGAGTTCTAATAGCTCTTTTCATTGGACTGTTTATTTAGAACTTTTGTAACATTTATGACACAAGGCTACTTTGGATAAGCTGTTTCTCCTTGCTTTAAGCAATTTAGAAATATAAGTTAGTTTCAGTATTTTCTGCTAAACTGTGTCTCCTTGAAATGTTTATTATCAAGACGAATTATACAAGGTGTGTAAGACTCTTGAGAAATACCATTTCAAAGCAAGCTGAGCCAAATTTGATTGTCTGGACAGGACCCATGAGAAAATACGGTCTTTGTCTGGATCTCTTGTTTCAGTTTTATTTATCACTGAAATAAGCCAGGAGAGCAATCCGACTTTTGCATTTTGAGACTGGCCAAGGGGAATGCATCATAAATAGTGTGTTATAGATTAATGAGGTATTGAGCTAACCTAGTACCTTCCTCTGCCTTGTGCTCTGTCCTCTGCCCTTTCTCAAGGAATGATTCCTCTTTGTGTTTCATAGCCATGTTTCTCACTGCCTACAGATGATGTTTGGCTTATTTCACCATCTTCTCACATCCAGCTGTTTCAGACTGCATGGAATCCTCAGGGATCTCTCCACTCCCTCCTGGACAAACAGTGCTTCTTCTTGACTATTTTTAAAACTTTATCACTTTTCCCCCATCTATATACTTCGTTTTGTTCTTTCACTTTTTAAATGACCCTGGGATCATGACCTGAGCCTAAGGCAGACACTCAACCAACGGAGCCACCCAGGTGCCCCCAAACTGTGCATTTTATTTTTTATTTGTTAAAGATTTTATTTTTTTATTTGACACAGAGAGAGAGAGATCACAAGTAGGCAAAGAGGCAGGCAGGGAGAGAGGGGAAGCAGGCTCCCTGCTGAGCAGAGAGCCCGATATGGGGCTCCATCCCAGGACCCAGAGATCATGACCTGAGCTGAAGGGAGAGGCTTTAACCCACTGAACCACTCAGGAGCCCCCAAACTGTGCATTTTAAATCTATAAAGTATATTGTGTGTCCATTGTTTTAATTTCTATTTCTTAAAAAGTGAAAGAAGGCAGATGCTTAATGATTGAGCCACCCAGGTGCCCCAGTAATTCTGATTGACTTACTTCGCTTAGCATAACACCCTCTAGTTCCATCACTGCAAATGGCAAGATTTCATTTTTGATGGCTGCCTAACATATCTGTGTGTGTGTGTGTGTGTTTGTACACATACATATATGTACACACCACATCTTTATCCATTCATCTGTCAACGGACATCTGGGCTCTTTCCATAGTTTGGCTTTTGTGGACATTGCTGCTATAAACATTGGGGTGCAGGTGCCCCTTCAGATCACTGCCTTTGTATCTTTGGGGTAAATACCCAGTAGCGCATTTGCTGGGTCATAGGGTAGCTCTATTTTCAACTTTTTGAGAAATCTCCATACTGCACCAGCTTGCATTCCCACTCATAGTGTAGGAGAGTTCCTCTTTGTCCATATCCTTGCCAACATCTGTAATTTCCTGACTTAGTAATTTTAGCCATTCTGACTGGT
>JAPYYJ010003481.1:0-11508 GCA_028533885.1 Nasua narica | reverse complement strand
CCCCGCTGAGCAGAGAGCCCGATGTGGGGCTCGATCCCAGGACCCCGAGATCATGACCTGAGCCGAAGGCAGAGGCTTTAACCCACTGAGCCACCCAGGCGCCCCCAAAATGGTAATTTTAAAAAACTTTTTACTATCAGAGTTCAGTCATCATATAGCAATATAGTGAATCCCACATTCTTATCATCTTGATTTAGTTGTTTCTACACTTGTTTTATATGTTCATTTATTCTATTGTATTTTGAAGCAAATTCTTGACATCATGTCATGTCATCTCAAACATCATCATCATATCTTTAAAATAATGACATTTTCTTTTCAAACCATAATATGATTATCATACTCATCAAATTTGACAATGATTTCTTCATGTCATTGAATACCCAATCCATCTTCAAATTTCCCCAGTTGTGTCAAAAAATGTGTTTTAAGAGTTGATTTGTTCAGAGTAGGATCATCTCAAGGACCATAGATAGCATTTGGTTGTTATTTCTCCTAAGACTCTTAATCTGGGGTAGTCCTCTCCCTTCATCTTTACCCTCCGTTCCACTGACTTAATGAAGAAGGCTAGTTATTTTGAGGAGTCCTACAGTCTTGATTGGTGTGGCTGTTCTTTGTAGTGTCATCTTAACTTGTTCCTCCATCCTTTGGCATTTTTTATGTAAACCAGAATTTAGCTCCAAAAACTTCATTGGATTTAGGTTCTGTTTCAAACAAGAATACTTTATAGGTTTTCTCTTTCAAACAAGAATACATTATAGGTATTCTTGTGTTTCATATTTTATCTCAGTTGGAAGCATAAAACATCTGGTTGTCCCATGTTTAGTGATGCTTTAAGATGGATTGTGGTTCAGATGGTGACATTCTCATCCTTCCTCTACTAATGGTTTAGAGTATCCATCAATGATTCATGCCTTAATTTATTGCATTTGAGAGTTGCAAATGTTGCCTTTCCCCTCTAATTCACATATTTCTCTACATTAATTAGTTGAAAATCTTTTTTTTTTTCAAAGATTTTTTTTTTTAATTTATTTACTAGAGAGAGAGAGAGACTGAGAATGAGAGGGGAGAAGGTCAGAGGGAGAAGCAGACCTCCCGCAGAGCCGGGAGTCTGATATGGGACTCGATCCCGGGACTCCGGGATCATGACCTGAGCCGAAGGCAGTCGCTTAACTAACTGAGCCACCCAGGCGCCCTAGTTGAAAATCTTTGTAGAATTTTTCTTCATCAACTAGGTCTGTTTATCTTGTAATATGATTTGTACAGGGCAGTTAAATTGTTGCACTTATTTGTTGGTTTTTGGTGGAAGAAATTGATGACCAGCTTTGTTTTTTTTATTAATAATTTAAACCAGAGTATGAATTGGTACAACCTAAATTCTTCCCAATACTGTTTTAAATTTTAGAAACTGTTGGTTGCCTCCAGGTTCTAGTAACCCCAGAATGATTTGAGATAGTGACTTTAGTAGATTTTGGTAGATAAGGGACTAAACAGAGTTAACTAAAATTTAGATATGTTTCTCTCAGGAAGGAATTCATCCCCCTAAAATAAAGAACCAAGAAGCAATAGTATTTCCTTACTAAATGCCAATAGAATATAAATCGCTTCTCTCTTGTAGCTATTGTGAGAAAAAATGATCTACAGATAACATGAATTGTTTCCTCAAAGGATTAAAATCCCTTAGGTGGTGTTTTCCTTGTATCCCTGTGTATGTGTAGTCTGTTTATACTTTTTAAATAAGATTCTATAGGATGTGCAGTAAAAACAAACATCTTTTGTGAAACATTGCTATCTTAATATATGCTATTTTGGTACAGTGATGAGGAAACTGCCAAGCTAGACTAATTGAAACTAAATTAGTATGTAGCAGTGAGCTCATAGAGCAGTACTCATATATTTTCATATATTTAAGTGATGCCTATGTTTTCCCATGTGTGTGTTTTTAGAAAAATACTCATTTATTGGGCGCCTGGGTGGCTCAGTTGGTTGGGCAACTGCCTTCGGCTCAGGTCATGATCCCGGAGTCCCGGGATCGAGTCCCATATCGGACTCCCGGCTCTGCAGGAAGTCTGCTTTTCCCTCTGACCTTCTCCCCTCTCATTCTCAGTCTCTTGCTCTCTAATGAATAAATAAAAATTAAAAAAAATACTCATTTATTGATTATTACATGTTAATTAATAAATTTAAGCTGTTTCAGTATCCTTAAAGGTGAATGTCATTTGGAAATTCTTTCTTGTTTTTCTACTGAACCATTCAATAGCCACAGAGCTTAGGAAGAACAAAATTATCGCTTGGTATTTTCATTAATTTGTAAGGCTACTTTCCATTAATTATTGTGATATGTAGGCCATTAAGTAGACTTTTCTGAAGAGAAATGCTGGTCAAAATGAGTTTTAAGGATACTTTATACCAATTTGTAAAATGTGGAGTCTTTTAGAGGATTGGTATTGGTAGAAGGGATTAGCTGTTTTTTCTACCACTATTTGTTTTCCCTATAAAAATTTGACTGCACTATCAAAATGCCTAGATGTTTTGGGGTAATTCCTGTGATAGGAATAAATATCTAGAAAATTACTAGTTTAAAAGGAGTTACTTAGGTGTCACCTTAATTGCTACAGTTCTTTTTTTTTTTTTAAAGATTTTATTTATTTATTTGTCAGAGAGAGAGAGAGAGAGAGAGAGCACAAGCAGGCAGAGTGGCAGGCAGAGAGAGGGAGAAGCAGGCTCCCCGCTGAGCAAGGAGCCCAACGTGGGACTCGATCCCAGGACTCTGGAATCATGACCCGAGCTGAAGGCAGCTGCTTAACCAACTGAGCCACCCAGGCATCCCAATTGCTACAGTTCTTGATTTCATATTTTTGTAGCAAAAATACATGAAATACTATAGCTTAGAATGAAATTGTCTCAATGCCTGCAACCAAAAGATTGTCTGATGCATATGGATACTAATCACTAGCCATTTCTTGACTGTGTATTAGGTGCCCACATCATTCTTAGCCCTTGTGAACTAGTCTTCACTTTATTCCTAAAAGTTTTTCTTATTGTCCCCCACTTCATTGATTTGGGAAGCGCGACACAAAAAGATAAGCTGTTTGCTCAGATTCCCATAATTAGTGAGTGGCTGAGATAGTTAGGCATTCTAGTCTGGCTCCAAAGTTCATGCTCCTAACAAACAATTGAATAAAATACACTATAGATTAGCTGGGCCTTTTAGCCTGTCTTCTTTTCCCCTGTGGAACTAATAATAGAACAGTGTCAGACATGTAGTAAATAGTAAGTCCTACAATTTTAGTTTTCCCCCATATACTAATTCCCTTTCTCCCCCATATACTAAAGTATTTTCTGTTGCCAAGACAGATTGGTTTTTGTTACCAAGTCCATTCCATGTTTAACCTGGTTATTAAATGATTGCAAAACCAAAAGGTTTTGGACATTCATATGTCCCTTCAAAATGGAATTAAAAAAAAATATATATATATATATATAACATGCAAACCAAAATATAGTAAACTGAACTTATATTCTTATGTTTTTACAAAATGTACATTAAGACTTAAAAACCAAAATCCTAATTTTAGCAAAGGCCTAATCTGTAATATACCATTATAAGACTGTATTATAGCAAAGAAAATTATGATCATAAAATCAGACCAAATAATTCATCTATTACACATTTGCAAGTAATTGTCCAACAAAAACTAAAACAATTACAAATACACAAACATTCTAGAAATATTTGCTAGAAATATTAAACTACATAGATTTTTAGAGTATATCACTGAATGCCATAACATGAAAAATTTTTTAAAAGCCATATAATTAGAAAAGCAGCAATTTATCATGTTCAATATAAATCATATTTTTGGTCAGAAGTTACATGGAAATACTTTTACTAACTCACTGTCCCATAACTGGCTTTTGTCATTTATTTCTATGTTAACATATAAGAAGTAAGAAACTATAGAAATTGAGTTGAAACTTCTCTACATTTGCATTCTTAGAAAATGATGTTGAGTTCTTTGTGGATTATTGACCTATCCTCCATTTTGCTGTGGCTGAATTTTTAGAATACTAATTTCTCAGTCTTTAAAATATTTACTTTAGAAAAGAAGTAATGAGCTGAATAGAATCGTTCATTTAAAATATCTATCAGTGGATAAAATTTTAACTTCTAAATCATAAATTAACTTGAAACAATAACCTTTAGAGAGTTTAACTGAACTCTTTGAGCCCTTTTTAAATAATATTTGGATGAATGTGTGTTAAATTTGGAATTTTTATTTTCTTGGCAAGGGAAATGTGTTGGTGGTATTTGCATGGTTTTGAGGTATAACAGGCCACAGATGTGATAGGAACATTAGAAGAAATAATGCTATCATGTCGGTGCATATTTACTTATTTGCCAGCATTCTCGAATAGGATAAGCTTATTCCGGGAGGGCTAAAATGTTATTCATAGACTGCCTTTTAACTATCCAAGGTAAATTTTTCATATAAAGTTCTTAATGGATGATCACATAGCTTTTGCTTGAACTAATCTGTTAGGTTCACCCATTATATTGTTCTCGGCTATAGTTTTAAGACATTTTATTGACCTTCATTTTCAAGACAGTCTGTCAGATATTTGAATTTATCCTAGTGTTATTGTTCATATTTTTCAGGCTAGTAATCAACACTAGCCTTTGGATATAAAAGGTAGGTTTAAGTTAAATCAGACTGTAGATTTTATTTTGAAAAAGTGTTGGTTTTTAAGAGTTGACATTTATATATATATAGTATGGCTAAAACAAAGAAAAGCCTTTCTAAAGTATGGTACTGTTGTTTCTGTAATTGATAGAAGAATCACTGTGTTTGTGACCACAGTATACAATGTGCCTCTATCTAAAGCAAGTAAAAATTAGGCAGAAGATTTTCACTAGTTCCTCTAAAGATATACCAAGAAAACAATAGATAACATGTAGGAAATCTCCATTCGATTCTTCTTTTGACCTTTTTTCCCGATTTCTTTCTAACTTCATGTTTTGCTTCCCTTTTACCTTCTATACTTTATTTTCCCTGTTGATCTTGCTTTTAATTTAAAGGTATTACTCTCTATCTTTCCGCTATGCCCCACTTTCTAGATATTTCTGGTACTCTTTTTAAGTAATTGCATGAGCATTTCATGTCCCTGATAGGATTCTGCCTCACCTCAGTGGCATCCTGGTTAATTTGTTTATTGAATTATGCAGGATTCATTTTAGCACTGTGCTGGGAACTGAAGGGATTCAGAAGAATTGCGAGGTTTCTGTTCTGTAATCTGGTTTACAATCTGGTGGAGGCAGCAAACATCTGAATAGCTGTAATGTAAGACAAAGTGAAATCTGTAATAGAGTTGGTGTGGTATTAGAGCATAATGAAATACACGATGAGATTCATTATCTGAAGGAGAACTGGGGAGGGTTTTATGGACCAAAGGCCATTGGATTTGGATATGAATAAGAAAAACATGAGCAGGGCCCCTGGGTGGCGCAGTTGGTTGAGCGACTGCCTTTGGCTCAGGTCATGATCCCGGAGTCCCGGGATCGAGTCCCACATCGGGCTCCCGGCTCCATGGGGAGTCCGCTTCTCACTCTGACCTGCTCTCTCTCACTCTCTCTCTTTCCTAATAAATAAATAAATAAAATCTTTAAAAAAAAAAAAGAAAAACATGAGCAGATGTGATAAAAGTACATATCATGGTTAGAGAGTGACAAGCATTCAGTTATTAATAAGCCATAATGGAGACTGGAGACTATTAGTCTAAGTAAGATATAGTTGTGAATCTAATCCAGGGACACAAAATGTGAATGAAAACCAAATATGGAAGAGTAAACATAAAAGTATAGTACTTGACATCTTACTGAGATGAGTACTTACAAAGAATTAAACTAGGGGAGAAGTCCACTAGACAGTAGGAAATTCTGCCTACAACTTGGATAATAGTCCCACGAGCTTGTGAATTGGGAGAATAGATGGTGTGCTATTTTAAAAGCTTGGCTTAAGATTCTTCAGGTATAAGAGGGCAAGAGGATTAATGATTTGAAATTAAAATTGAAACTTAAGCAGTGCACATTTATATTGTGGGAAAAATTAAGAAGCAAGAACTTGAGGGATAAAATTAATAGGATTAAAATGAGAAGTTCCTATTCAGTTCAGTAGTTCCCATAAGATTATTCATGAGGGGTGGATATAAATAAAGTTAAAATGGATTAAGGATATAAATATGATAAAGCATTTATTATTCTTTGAAGACATGTGCTATAAAAAAGGAAAGAGAAATGGAATGGTAGTTGAGGAGTAAAGCACGGCCAGAGGAGACATGTTTGCATTGAGGAAATATGTATAATCAATCATATGGGTTTGGGACATCCAAATCCAGATGTCCTGAGTTCAGAATCTGTTTCAGCTGCATTGTCTTGGCTTCCATATTTGTAATGGATATAATGACAGCGTTACAAGGCCATTGTGAGGATTAAAGTGTTAATAAGTGCAATTTGTATAGTGCTTGGAGTATAATGAATGCTCATTTCATATTAACTAGTATTTGTTTTTTGTGAATTGTTTTGAAGATTTATTTATTTTAGAGAGCAGAATGGGAGGGGGAGAAGAGGAGAGAGAGAGTGTCTCAAGCAGACTCCGTGTTAAGCGTGGAGCCTGACACAGGGCTTGATCTCAAGACCCTGAGATCATGACCTGAGCCGAAACCACGAGTTGGATGCTTAACCAACTGTGCCATCCCGGCACCCCTAGTATTTGTTTTTAAGTCTAGTGTAAGTCCTAGAAATGATTGTAGAGAATTGGTTCTAGAGTACAGTGAAAATACTGGAGCCTAAAGAATAAAAAAATAATTGCTTAGGATCATTGTGAGAACTAGAAGGGATTATTATCAAGCTCACAGAATGGTGTGTGTGGGGGGAAATGTAGGGGTAGAGCTGGGGCCAGAAGTGAAGCCATCAGCTCTGTAGTCCATATTCTATCTTCTCAGCATTCTATGTTTTTATGAAGAAAGGGAAAAAGAGGAAACAGATGAAAAAAGGGAGCACTTTTGAAGTTGGTTGAAAAACTTGAAATTCTGATCTCATTCTTAGACTTTCTGAACATAACAAGATTGAGAATAGGATGTGGGGCTTAAGTCTGGTGGATTTTTAGGGAACCCTAGAAAATAGACTTGGATATCAGCTAATGTTAAATACCAAAATGTTTATGGACTCAATTTTGGGGTGTGTATGTGTGTTTTCACTCTAGTGCTCGCTTCGGCAGCACATATACTAAAATTGGAATGTTCTCACTCTAATACCCAGATGAAAGCTTAGCCAAAATACAAGATTGGATTTATCCATGTCTGGCATTGAAGAACATTAAAAAAAAATACTTGGGCTACATTGTAAAGTCAAACCAAGGAAAAGTAGAAAGGGAACTAGTCAAGATAGAGGCCAAATTGGGTTCAGTAATTGTAAGGAGTAGGAGAATTAAGAAAGATGGAAAAATGAAGTCAGGAAAAGGGATTTTAAATATTAGAAATGAATGGCATCACACAAAAAGAGAAAGAAAAAGATGTGGCAGGGGAAGTTGCTAAAATGGATTGATGTAGTAAAAATCATCAAAGTAGAAGTTTTAATGAAATTGTGGACTAAAGGTGTTTGACATATCACAAGATGTTAACAGGCTGGGAGAGAAGGAGGAAATAAAGCCAGGTGCTGAAGTCTTTCTGTGATGAGAGAAAATGTCCAGTGACTTGATGGTTGTTTTGATGAGAAATGATCTGTCTTAAAAAGAATAAATAAAAAATGATCTGTCTTAATTGATGGTGGTAGAACTACAGTTATGAAAGTGACATTGGGCAGCAGAGTAGAATGAAGAATAATGCATCCTTTTTCTTTCTTTGGGGAAGAAATGACTTTTTGAGAGGGTTATAAGAAAAGTTTCATTTGGGGGCGCCTGGGTGGCTCAGTGGGTTAAGCCTCTGCCTTCAGCTCAGGTCATGGTCTCAGGGTCCTGGGATCGAGCCACACATTGGACTCTGCTTAGCAGGGAGCCTGCTTCCCGCTCTCTCTCTGCCTGCCTACTTGTAATCTCTCTCTCTCTGTCAAATAAATAAAATCTTTAAAAAAAAAAAAAGAAAAAAAGTTTCATTGGGATAAAGCAAGCTTTTAATTAAAGTTTCTCTAAGGAACACATTGAATAAAAAGGCAATTTTTTTTTTCCCCAAATATGTTTATATTATTTTTTCAGTGTTAAAAGATTGATTGTTCATGCACCACAACCAGTAAAAAGGCAATTGTTAATGATAGAAGAGAATGGATTCCAGCAGGCAAAATAGGGAATTGGAAGGAAGGTGGTAGAGGAGAAGGAATGGATTGTTTCAGGAAAGAATAGCGTTTGTAATTCTTGCCAAAAGTGAAAGTTTCAGTTTCAAATCAGGAAATAAAATTTTGTAAAAAAACAAAAACAAAACAACTGCCCTCCCCACCCAAAACCCTATACTTTATGAGTTAGAAAAGGCCTCCAAGTCTCACCCCCTATCCTCTATTTAGTAGTATGTGAGACAGCTACCAGATATCTTGAACAGGGTAAAGAAGTAAGTCCAAAAGAAATGTAGTCAACTTTGGATAGAAGTTTTAGAATGAGAAATGAAGGGATAAAACAAATTCTGTATCTTGAAAAATCATGGATAAAATTGTCATAGTCAACAGGAGCCTAAGGAGACATAACTAAGTGTAATATGGGATTGTGGAACAAAAAATGATATTAGATGTACACCAAAGAAGTCTGGCAGAGTATGGACTTTAGATAATAATATATCAATATTGGCTGATTAATTGCAGCTGCTATACCATACTAATGTAAGATGTTAATAATAGAGGAAAAGGAAGTACCCAGATGATATAGGAACTCTGTAGAATTTTCAGTTTTCCTGTAAATCTAAAATATAAGCCTTATTAAAAATCATAAATTTATAAGTGACTTAAAGTAAGTTAACCAAAAGTTTAATTCTTTAATTCTTCTGACCAAGATGTCTTGTGACCTTAAGGAATGAGGGATAGATAAGTGAGCTATATCACTTCATCCCATTGGACTTTGTATCATATCCATGGCTGTGTGTTCATCTCAGTGGAGGAAGGGTTAGTAATAATGTGTCAGAACTAAAATGAGAAATTCGTAAAACTGCCAAATCACTTTAAATGGCTGGGTGGCCCACCTGATGAAGATCATTTCACATGGAAAGTAACCCTGTGATACCTATGGCAATTTATGAAGTTCTTCAACATTATTTTATCATTATAACCATCCTGGAAGTAGAATAGGCATTTTTAATTCCCATCATCAAAATGCCGTAATAATTTTTTCCCAGCATACCTGATGCCTTAGCTAAAGATGTAAATCATTAAAATTAGAGATAAAAATAATTTAATGGAGCCAATGTATGTAACATGTTTTAAACAGTTTTTACAAAGGGAAGATGGTAAATTTATTGACTTATAGGTGGGAGTTAATATGAAAAATACAATACAGAATTTTTTAGAATTTATCATTATGGTATAAATAGTGCATCATGAAATATTTTGAAGGTTTTTGTTGTAGAAAATGAAACATTTAGGTTAAACCTAATTTTTTTTCCCCTGGTTGACAGCAATTTTTCAGAAAAAAGCATACCGAGAGAAATTGTAGAATCTTTCATTAGAGGCTTTAAAAGTTCAGTAAAAACTCAAGACTAATTCCAGGGAGTTAGAACTGTGTAAAGATGGCTTAAATAGCTTTTCTAAGTTATCAGCCTGGGGGAGGAAATAGTGGGAGAAAAGTACATGCTAGTGGCATCAAGGACAATGACTGCCCTAATTTCTTAAAGTACTCTTACATCATACTTTGGGCTTCCTAAAATGAAGAAAAATGACTGGGTAGAAGAATATATCATAACTTGACATACTAGCACAGTGGCCCAGATTATAAGTGGATAAGTGATCATAAATGAAAAAGTGGGGACACATGAAGTAGCATTTGGTAGTAGTAACAACAGTGGGGCTCTCACAGCTTGCATTCCACTTTTTGCTAAGCTTCCCATTACCTCCTTACTAGAAGGAGGTAAATTGCATCTCCTTTGAGCCCATTTTCTCACTAGAAAACTGACAGTCTTATTGGTACTAAAGTGAAGTGTTGTTTAATAAAAGGTAGCATTAAAAAAAAAAAAAAAAGTCTTGCGGTCTGCCATGCTAAAAAAGACTCCAGCCTGGACTTGTACTTTTTAGTTACTATTTTATTTTATTTTATTTTTAAAAAGATTTTATTTATTTATTAGGGAAGAGAAAGAGTGAGAGAGAGCATGAGAAGGGAGAAGGTCAGAGTGAGAAGCGGACTCCCCATGGAGCTGGGATCCCGATGTGGGACTCAATTCTGGCACTCGATCCCGGGACTCCAGGATCATGACCTGAGCCGAAGGCAGTTGCTCAACCAACTGAGCCACCCAGGCGCCCTTTAGTTACTATTTTAAATTAATTTCTTTTCTCCCTTAAATCTCAGTGATCATTTTTCTATATATCTTAATGTTTTAAATAATACTGTGCCACCAAGTTACCTATCTTCATTATAAAACCCAAATTTCAACAGGAAATGTATTTCAAAAAAACAATTGTCTTGAATATTTAAAGTTCCTTAGAACAAATTTTCTGTCACCTTTGAATATTTTGGTGAAGTTTTCATGAGATTGTTGAATTGTATATTGACATTGTAGAGATATATTTCAGAAGAAGCTTTCTGCCAAAATGAAATATTAAGCTTAGACTGTCTTGTTTAGATTGATATATCAAATTTAGGTAGGTTGGTATTTTATATTTCATGAATTAATAATTTTCCTTGAAATGTCAACAGGGAGGGGCGCCTGGGTGGCGCAGTTGGTTGGGCAACTGCCTTCAGCTCAGGTCATGATTCCGGAGTCCCAGGATGGAGTCCCACATCGGGCTCCCAGCTCCATGGGGAGTCCACTTCTCACTCTGACCTTCTCCCTTCTCATGCTCTCTCTCACTCTCTCTCTTTCCTAATAAGTAAATAAATAAATAAAATCTTTAAAAAAAAAAAAAGAAATGTCAACAGGGAAAGACTACTAATAGATGACTTAGAACTTAATTCTGGAAGTGTCAGTAGTGTGTGATCTATCTGTGTGTCTCACATTCTTTTTTCTTTTTTTTTATATATCCAAACTCTATTACAGCATTTTCTTTGAAATAAATAAATGCATTTTTAAAAAATTCCCTCATTTCTGGAGAACCACATATGTACAAAACATCACACCAAGTATACGTGGCAGTGGTTCACAAAATGGAGCTGTCTCAGACTCTAACAAAGTCAAAACTATCTTCATGATAATACTAAAATGTTATTTGTCTTTTGACTCTTACTCTCACCTAGCGTACATGACTCTGAAGGCTCATAGATTATGTGATCAGGTGTTCTTGTTTTTTTTAAAACAGTTCCTGGTTTTTATTTCTGATGTGTTAAA
>JAPYYJ010003480.1:0-11508 GCA_028533885.1 Nasua narica | reverse complement strand
TGTCATGGAAGTGACAGAATGTAGGAAAAACTGAAAACAAGCTAGCACTTCAGAAATAGGCCGAAAGCACTCTTCCTATTACTGTTACCTCTGCTACTTCACTCCACAGCTAATCTGAAGAATTAAAATCTACCTGTGGAGCCGGGCTTTCACCAAGTGCTGCCTGGTTTTATCTGTAACGTCTACCTGCGTCTCTACTCCTGCTAAGACCAGGAGGAGTATCTTCCTCAAGGACTTCTGCTCCCTTCTGAGGAGGCAGGCAGCACGGTGAGGAGAAGACGTGGACATCCAGCTGGACGGAGTCATTCAGCTGTTCACTACAGGAAGTGTTTTCAGTCCTAATACCCACAGGGACAGAAGGGGTCATCATCTATACGGTTTATACCTCACTATGTTACTTATTCATCTAAAGCTGCGCTGTCCAGTCTGCAGTAAGTAAAATTAAAATTCAGTTCCTCAGTCACATTTAGCACACTTTAAGGGCTCAATAGAGACAAGAAGCTACCTGACTGGACACTGCAAACAAATCGAATGTTTCTCTCGTTACAGAGTTCCATTGGACAGTGCTGCTAGGTGTTTCAAGCTGAAAAAGTCATAGCCCATAATTTTTTAAATTACAAGACATCCCAGAGTGTTCCATCACTATAAAATAACTTACCAAGAGGGAAACATTCTTTTTTTTAAAATGTCACAAAAAACTCTAGGATAGCTTCCTACTTAAGGGGGAAAACCAGACATCTGGATTTGCTGGGAGTGACCCCTTTACGGTTAGATGGAATCTGATAAATCGCATACAAAGGTGCGATGGTGGATGCCGGCTTACCTGCTGCCACACTGGGCTTGGCTGCCAGGACGCAGTACAGATGTCACCCGCGGCATAGACATCAGAGAGAGATGTGTGCATGTAAGCATCCACCTTCAGGCCACCATCTTCTCCTAGAGCAAACTAAACAATGTTCCTGATAAGCATACGTGAGCAGAAAAATGAAAGATGTCTTTAATTTTATTTATTTGACAGAGCGGGCAGCCTGATGCTGGGCTCGATCCCAGGACCCTGAGATCATGACCTGAGCCGAAGGCAGAGGCTTTAACCCACTGGGCCACCCAGGCGCCCCTGAAAGATGTTCTTTTACTTTAGAACAAAAAAGACAAGTCAAATTTTTATACCTGGGTATGCTGATCTTTAGTGAGAGAGTAAAAAAGAGCCGCAAAGTTTACACAACTCAGCTGAATTTTTAGGGAATCAAAATCCTACTACACAGACCTACTCAAAAATTCTTAAGACTTTCAACATCAAGAACACTCAGTAACCATAATTACTACCCCACTTGTAATTAGTATTTTTCAGTTTTGCAAGCTTTGAATACCAAAAGGCAGCTTCTCTAAAAGAATGATTTGTAAGAATTCATAGGTATCCATCTCATCAACCTTTGGACAAATGAACTGTGCATTATGTCCCATTTCTGAGGACACTGATGCTGGAACGTTTACGACTTTGGGCATTATGAAATACTACAAATAAAACATGACTGTAAACTAAATTCAGCTTCCTTAAGTTACAGTTTTACACTAAAACAATGAATAGTTATTTATGTTTGAGAATTAGAAATCTCATACTACTTTAAAAATATTCATAGCAGGACAAAAAATTTCACCTTACATTGTTGCCACAGAGGAAAGGTTCTGTATTTGGTGTAACTCCTGTAGCACTGACAATAAAATCACAGCCGTATATCTTTTCATTAGTCAGTTCCACATATACAGGCCATACCTCTTTAAAACAAACAGAAAAAAAAACCACCTTCATTCTCAAAATGTTATCACCACCAGCTGTCATTAGCATGTGACTATTTAATGCCTAGAACAAAGAAAGAGTGAAAGAAAAAGGCAGGAGAGGACTTTAAAACATACCCCTTAGTGCTTTATAAGGCACATTTGCTTAAATTATAATGCAGTCAGCAATGTCTCCTTGTTTGGGGTATATTTACAAAATTAAGGCATTCTAAACATTTTTCCTTCAAATTTAGACAACTTCCAACAAAATGATTTTAAACCGATAATCATTTTCCAAATTAGTTCTTTAAAACTATGAAGCTATTATACTCCACTAAGAGTGTAGTCCAAATAGATTACTCATTTAGCAATGTCTTCCCTTATTACTCATATTCAAACTCTAACACTACCTTTCCCCATGGAAAAATTCAAAAACAGTAGAGTATCTTATATGCTAGTGCAGCTGAGTGTATTTCTTCAAATGGTAGTATGTCTCACAGGAAGTGTGGAATAGGGATTAGATCTGTTTCTTAATCCCAAGTTTATAGATTTTTTCAATGTTTGATTTGGGGGAAGTCACTTCGCCTCTGAGAACATAAAGGTTTTTTTTGTTTATATTTGTTTTGATCTGTAAGGTACTGGTTGTGGTTATAGCACCATGAACCCCATGTAAAATTATTAGGAAACTTGAAAACTAAATCATGAAAATGAAATGACTTACATTATTGAGTAATGGTTTCATTTTTACTTTTTATGTTTAAATTTCATATAGAAATTAAAGTTTTTAAATATAGTAAGATTAAGGTTCCATCCTTTTAAATTACTAGGACTATATTTTTTATTTTATTACTTACCTTTATCAATTGTGACTGACTGGTTAGAATGGTCTCTGGGAAAAGGCAAGGACTTTTTCTTAGAAATTCTAAATTCCTCCTGAAGGAAGATTTTCTTTACTTCACACATAGTTTCAATGTGAATCTTATGAGAAAACTAAAAGAAATACTGGTTATCATAACAGTTCCCAAAGAATGACTTAGGTTACTCATGACTTAAGAAATTACAATATACTTGTAGAAACATATAGAAAAAATAATTCTTACAGTATAAAGGGAAACACACTGGATTGCCCCCAAAATAAGCTTCTCAATTTCTGTGTGAAGGGAGTGAGCAGAAATCCACTCAGAACTTGAGAGAGAACAACTAGTTGCACTGGCAGGGGATGCTTTTAAGTGTAAGCCTAAGTGGTAATTACAAATATAGGTTTTAAACATTACAACTGCCAGAGACTGTAAAAGCCTCTTGAAGGCAGGTCCAAGCTGACTTACTGCAACATCCAGAACCTTAGTAAAGTACCAAGTACAAAGGAGATAATATTTACTGAACAAAACTGCTAAAGTTCTCAGGTTAAAAATACTATTAATCTTTGAATTTGAAGATGCAGGAAGAAATGACTTTGTATAATTTCTATCACAAAATTAGATATGCCATGAAGCCAGTTCCCCTCAAAACTACCCAAGGCTGAAAAGAAATCATATACAGTGATGAGGACTCCATGAATGCTTCTTACAGTATTTAAATATCACAGCCTTTTTCAACTATTTACAAATATCTAATAAATGAGTAAAAACAAGTCATCTGCTTATCCAAGTAGATGTTAAATATGTACTTTATTTAGAATTCATCTAATAATATTTAAGATACTATAATGCATGTGAAGTGACCTTTGAGAAAAGATTAATTAAAAACACGACTACAACTGTCACTGTAGTCTGGTTCTAGAAATCTGCCTGCCTGGGAAACTAAAACGAAGGGCACGAATCAGGTTTAGATGAATGAAATACGTATCTTTGGTAAGGAATTGGACCAAGTGCCATTGGTCTTGTCTGTCCTAGCACTTTGGATTTTAAATGACCTAGCAATAGTTTGACTTATTTGTGACCAGTCTTTAACCAATGGTTTAAAATTTAAAATTGCATCTTAGGTTTAATTAGTATATGAGCACCTACCTCTTTTGTACCTTTAAGATTCAAGCCTTCATGCCAATCAGGTCCCAAAGCACTGCCCATACTGCTAGCACCAGCTTTGGTTTGTGTTTCCTTTTTCCTTCCTGAAGAGATAAACTCAACTCAAAATTCAAATGCCAGGCAGAGAAGTATGCTTTGTGTTCTCAAGGTTTTAGGCAATGTTATAATTCTCATATGTACATATATACAACATAACTAAATTATCTGGATTTTATTATTTTAATATTTTGTGATTTAAAGCTATAAAATGGATAATCTTTTGATCAAGTATTGAGTATAAACACAGTGTGTTTTGGGGATGTTATATATACATCCCCAAAATGTATGTCAATATAAAGGGTAAGAGAGCTATCTGATAAAAGGTTGATATCCAAAATATATAAAGAACTCCTACAACTTGGTAACAAAAATACAACCAAAATAAAAAATGGGCAGAGGACCTGAACAGGCATGTATCCAAACACATACAGCTGGCTAACAGGGACATGAAAAGATGCTCAACATCACTAATCATCAGAGAAGTGTAAATCAAAATCACAACGAGGTATCACCTTACACTTGTAAAATGGCTAGAATCAAAAAAACAAGAAAAAACACGTCTTGGCAAAGATGTGGAGAAATAGGAGCCCTCATGCAGTGCTGGTGGGAATGCAAATTTGGTAGTTACTGTAAAAAAAACAGTATGGAGTTCCAAAAAATAAATTTACCATATGATCCAGTAATTCCACTACTGGCTATTTTTACCCAAGGAAAACAAAAACACTCATTCAAAAAGATAAATGAAGTCCTATGTTAACTACAGCATTATTTACAACAAGGAAGATATGGAAGCAAGCCTGTGTCCATCGACTGATGAATGGATAAAGAAGATGTGGGGTATGTATGCAATGGAATATTACTCAGCCATTAAAGAGAATGAGATCTTGCTATGTGCAACAACATGGAGTATAATGCTAAGTGAAGTCAAAGACAAATGCCATATGATTTCATTCATATGTGGAATTTAAAAAACAAACAAGAGAGGCCAAACCCAGACTCTTAAACACAGAGAACTTGTGTTTGCCAGAGGGAAGGTGGATGGGGGTATGGGTGAAATAAAGGGGATTAAGAGCACACTTATGAGAAGTAGTAAGTAATACATAGAATTGTTGAGTCATTTTCTTGTACACCTGAAACTAATATAGCACTATACTTCAGTAAAATTTTTTTAAATAAATGCATGCAAGTTAAACTAGGAAAAATACTTTAAAACAACAGAAGAAAAGCAGAAACAGGCTCAGATATACAGATGTAGAGAACTGGTGGTTCCCACAAGGGAGACACTGGTACGCAGGCAAAACAGGTGATTAGTACTAAGTGGTACAAATTTCCAGTTATAAATAAGTCATGGGGCTGTAAAGTACAGCACAGGAAAAACAGTCAGTGGTACTGCAGTAAGTCTGTATATTGACAATAACTAAACCTACTGAGGTGACCTTGTCATAATGTATAAAAATGCTGAATCACTACTGTTGTACAATGGACACTAATATACTGTAGTCCATTATAATAAGATTAGCCATCATATTTTAAACATTTTGTCAATTTTTAGCACCCTCAAAACTTACAGAATTCTTTTTGAACTGTATAAAAGTTAAAAAAAAGTTAAAAAAAAAACCTCTTAAAATAAAAAACTTCTGTATTTTTTTCTTCTTTTTTCCTAAAGATTTATTGCGAGAAAGAGGAAGTGAGCACACACACAAGCTGAGGGGAGAGGGAGAGGAAGAGGGAGAAGCAGGCTCCCCGCTGAGCAGGGAGCCCCACACAAGGCTCTATCCCAGGACCCTGAGATCATGACCAGAGCTGAAGGCAGGTGTTTAACCAACTGAGCTATCTAGGCATCCTTGTATTTCTTTTTTAATTCATTGCATTTTTTGATGAAATTACCTTAGGTCCTGTCTAGTTGTATCATGTTTGCAAAGATGCAGATGGGCTGGTTCATTTAATTCACTTTAAATTTCTAGTTTTAATTATACATATTTGTCATTTAACAAAATCCTTGGAAAATCTAGGTCATGTAAGATGCAGAGATGATATTATCTATACTTCTAGCTCCCCACTATAATATTTTGCTCAATGTTCTTATAGCCTTTTTCTATAAAAAGCTAAACAGTTTCATCTGTGAATTAATGACCAAGATGCAGTATTTACCTTCAGTTGTATATCTGGTTCTTTTATGTGCAATTCTAGCCTCTGGTTTTTCAGCAATGAGCTTTGAAGTCAAGAATTCAGCTGCTCCTGCATCGAAGAAAGTATTCCCAATAGCTTTATCTTTAATGGCCCAAATGACTTCACATCCTTCAATCTCATACCTAAAATGAATAGTAAAGTTACTTTAGAGCAATTCTGAAAGTCTGAGGAGAAATCTCTGTATTTGCAAATAACAATTATGTCTGAAGGCAAAAGGAAAGAAAGTATTTTAAAACAAACTGAGCAAGAATGATTAGAAGGAGAAATATAATACTCTTAAAGGATAAAAGGAGTTAAAGGAGAATAAGCAAGAAAAGAAATTTAACCAGTTTATTGAAAGAACATAAAAATGACAAACATATGTTAACAGTATCTGGTAAAATTTCATTACAGTGAGCATCACTCTAAGTGGTCAAGTTCCCCAATATAGTTATTGTATGAATGTTCTCCAGGTCCATGAATGAGCAGTGCTGACATGGTCATAGCATGCCCAATGATGGATGGATGGTAGGTATACAGTTAAAATGCTGAGAATACCTCGCTTCTCTGGTAACGGGTATTTTGTGTACTCAAAGCACAACATTATGGAAGGAGATAGGAAAAGAAGAGAATTAGAGTTATCAACTAAATTTTTACCTCTGTTATAAAGGAACCACTACTCTGCAATCTTCTCCCTTTGCCTCAGAAATTTCTAAGCCATCCAGCCAAAGAAAGATCTGGCTCACAGAAATTCAAGGAAGAAAGGAATGGCTGTGATGTATACAGGCCATCATCATTCATGAGATGGCCAGAGCTCCTGCATATGCTGTTTTATCTCTAGGTCTGGTCACCCAGAATGTGGTTTGCTCAGTATTCATTTCACCAAGTCCCTGAAGTCCATTAGATTTTTCTATTAATACTTGTTTTAGTACAACTAATGAACTGGGACAATCTTGGACAAATAGGATATATGGTCATCCTAACTATACTAGGATTTTATTTGAAGATGTAGTGGTATTAAGAGTATCGTGTGTTAAGAACTATTAATGCTGACTTAGGGTCAAAGTATCACCATCTTTATGTCACAGACACTACAACATAACTTGTGGACTTTCTAGCTAATCAATAAGTAGATGATACAAATAATGTTTAGTACATCTGACTTCGGGTCACCTGATGTTCATGCTTTCTGACAATATGGTCAAAGATCCCCCTGCAGCATCAAATAGCCTTTATTTTTCCTGCTCCACTATGGCAGAAACAAATATATTTATAGTTACTAAATTGCACATTCTTTGGAAAATATTCTATTTTATGCTGCTCAGGTCATACATGATTGCTGTGAGCAGACAGTAGAATATATAAACATTCAGTAACAAATTTCATATCTTAATTTACATACAGGCACAGAATTATTATAAAATTCTTTAGCTTTTATAAATTAGAAATTCCAAAAAAAATAAATTAGAAATTCCTCTACCATTTTTAAAAAATTTTAAAGTAACAACAATACAATACATACCAGTAGAGCTTAAAATACTGATGCCTGACTAGTAGGCCACAGTAATAAGTAACCATGAGAACTCCTGTTTGTGCCCCACCTCATCACAGAGGTATCCTCACACATAGCAGAAATACTTTCAATTTTAAAACCACTCTTAAAAAAACAAACAGCAAAGTATATGGTGAAATTATTAAAGTTTTTTTAAATTTTTTATTTATTAACATAATAATGTATTATTTGCCCCAGGGTACGTGTCTGTGAATCATCAGGCTTACACATTTCACAGCCATTTGCCAGAGCACATACCCTCCCCAATGTCCATATCCCTACCCCCCCACCTCCCAGCCACCCTTAGTTTGTTTCGTGAGTTTAGGAGTCTCTTATGGTAAAAAAGTTTTTTAAAAGAAAAGTATTAACCTACACTAGTAAAGAAGAAGAGTACACTGAAGAAAATGAGCATTTGCCTTGGGGGGTCATGAGGGCTACTGAAGAGCAGAAAGGGTTTGTATGCGTCATGTCTCATCATGAGATGACGAACACCTGGTCATCCGTGGACCTGGGCTGAGACAACAGCATTATATGTAGCCTCTCCTTAGGAGTTTTATCAAATTATACAGTCTATCCCCAATCTAAAGAAAATGAGGAACAGGATTAAATGTTGTAAGACCACGAACATTTCTGAATATAGGAAAACTTTCCAATGTAAAGAATAATAGTATTAAGTTATACTTTCAGTGATTACTAATGGAGAAAATTTGTCATATGCCTCCTCCCTCCTCTTGGTCCTGTTTGGTTTTGACTCTAGTTTTTCTGCGCAGTTCTCCATAGTGCCACAAACTTCATAACTGCAAGATTGATTGCCACCCTTAGTACTCAGGCAACTTAGGAACTCTTCTAAGCTTCCACTGGGATTCAACACCCTGTCAGAAAAAGGAGCAAAAACCTAGTCCAAGAGTTAGAATGGATAGGGCTTTGGCAAATGCATTATTTTGATAAAAATCTGTCCTCTTTGTAGTTGGGCTCAACCTTCTGGCCTGAAAATGTCCAGACTATTCCATTTCAGCCATCCGTTGGAAGATAAAACTACAAAGAAAACAAATCCTCTGTAGACTATATAGCAGGATATTGACTCGTTGATATTCTTTGAACTTGAAATATCATCTTAAGATAGTATTTTAATTTATGTGTTCAACATTTTCCGACTTCCAAAAAACCATGAGCTGGGAGTACCACAGATCTTGAAATAGGGAGTCATGGGCCAGACAGGTAACCATACAAATGAGTGAAGCAGGATGGGTATAAACAGAAAGTGGTGGGGGCTCTGACTAGAAATCTCTCAAGTGTGCACAAATTGTTGTTCAAGATAGTACGTGCTTACCAAACACATCGATGGGTTGCATTTCTCTAGTCACCTGTGTGTCACCCCTTGAGACAAATATTCCCTAAATTCATGTTGTTCAATGACATCACTGCAACTATGAACTCCATGAAAGCTAAAAATACAAAGTGGATATTTTCCTTGAAAATATATGAAAAACAATTACATTTATCTTTGAATTTCAGAATACCAAGATGTTTCTAGTCTGCCAATAATCACATGAATCACAGAGCGGTGTTTAAATAGTATTTGAAAATCTACACTTACACCAGTTCCAGTGCAATGCCGCCATTCCCTATGATCATTATTCTTTTAGCTTTAGTAAGCTGTTTCTGAAATTCCTGTATTAAAAAGAAGAGGAGATAGTGTACTGTAAATAGTGGGCAAAACTCGAAGCAAAAGGCTTCACTGATAATATTCTGAAAATACAGGAATTTTATCTGATTTACACAGGAACAAAATAAATCTCACTTTCCCACGCTGCCAGGACGCACCTCCCAACATTAAAATGCTGTTTCACCCAAGCTGTCTTCACAGCAGTGCCTCTGCTGGTTGCCCTTGCCTTTCACGTCATTACATTTAGAGTAGCTGAGAATTCCAGCAAGCGGAACGACCTCTGGTTCATCATCACATTCCTAACTCCCCGATCAAATCCATTTACTAACACGACACTGATCTGTATCTTACATACAGGGTTTGATTCTTTTTCACCTAGTCCTTCAGTTGACACTTTCCCTGGAGTCAACACTAAAAACTTGCACGAATGAGCAGCACAACAGTTCAGTGGTTAAGAATCCCTGGCTCTAGGAGTTAGTAACGGCCCGCAGTTAGTAACTTGGACAAGCTGCTTAACCACTCTGTGCCTCTGGTTCTTCAACTACAAATGGAAATGAGAAGTGACTCTATCTAATTAGGCCTCTGCAAGCATTAAGATAATGTAAATAAAGTTGTTAGAAGCAGGCACTATAATTATAAAAAAAAATGTTCTTATCAATATGAGACAACTAATTGATGCCTCTGCCACCTTCCTGCTTTGCCCCCTAAAAATATCACAATGACCTTTGGAATGCTATGGTCATTTTTATGACACTTTCGAAAGTACTGAATAGTCCCACTGCTTCACAGTGCCATCTGAATAGCCAAATTCCTCTTCCTACTATGTCAAGTCCTATTAAATCCTATTTCTATTAAATTCATCCAAAACTTTTTGAAATAATAGTAAATAAATAACTACTGAAACTGACTTGTTTAAATGCTACAAGAAAAAAAAAGTTGGGGAGGAGGGCAAGATGCCGGGAAAGTAGGAGATCCTGTTGCAACCTGTCCCCAAAAGTGAGCTGGATATCTACCAGAACACGCTGAACACCCATGAAATCACCCTGAGGAGCAAGATTTCTCACTCCTGGATCTCTCCGAGAGCAGAAGACAGCAGTGGAGAGGTAAAAGCAAAGTGGGAACACTTGAACCGATATTGGAGAAGGGGGAGGGAGCCACCAGAAGCGATCCAAGGACAGTAATACCCCAAAGGAAAGTGCCCGGTGGCAGGGGACCAGCATTAACGTAGAGTCCGTTAAAAACACTTAAAAAGAACAAAACGTTCTGAGGAGTAACTAGTGGAAGGGGGTGGTCGCAGGCCCTGGCCTGGACCCGCGTTCCCAGGGAGGACTGCCCCAAAGTGAGACTGGTGGGGGGATCCAGTCCGCGGTTCCTGAACCTGCAGCTTTCCGCTCTCTGTAACAATCTGTGGGCCGGGTACGCACCTGCAAGTGCCTTTAGAGAGTCTACGGTGGTCCCCAAGCCTCAGCTTTTCTCTGGGGGCACCTGGGACATTCGCGACCCGCAGCAGGGCCTGGGGGATCCCCGCTGGCCCCGGAAAGAACGTGGGCAAGCGGCCTAGCCACCCCGGTCCCTACTTCCGGAGCCGCAGAAAGGCGGCTGGGGCTGCAACATTCGCAGCCCGCCGCAGGCCTCCCAGGTGCGCACTTGCGGAGCCACAGAAAGGCGGCTAAGGTCGCGCACCACCTTGGACAGGCTACACTGTGAGCAGAATTTTGCGGAAGGGACTGTGTGTTCTGAACCGCACAAAGGGGAGCAGAGACTCGGGCTTCCTGCGAAATGGAGGTGTGAGTGCTTCTGGGCAGATTCATTCCTTGGACTCTGAAAAGGTGAAAAAACTACAAAAGGCCAAAAACCTTCAGAGAGCAAAAGACTGAGAAACCAGTTTCCAGAGAGCTCAGCCCCTTGACTGGGGGGCAGGGTGACTCAACCCAAGCAAGACTGACTGGAAAACAACGCGGCAGGCGTTGTTTCTTCTTCCCCCAGAAGACCAGCCAAAAAAACAAAAGGACTATAACCACAGGGTCCCCATAAAATTTTAAACCTCCAACACCAGGGGAAATTATTAAGCTACTAGTAATACCCTCAAACCTGTATATTTCATAGATACAAGTTTCTCTTTTTCTTATTCTCTCTTTTTTTATTATTCACTTGCTTTCACATTTTTTTTTTTAAATACTTAACATTACAACCAGAGGTTTAATACAACTATAAACCTAGGAGGACCTGAAATAACCTTCCTTGCCTGCAAGGAGTTATAACCACCCTCTCATCTTATCCTTCTG
>JAPYYJ010000348.1:0-24591 GCA_028533885.1 Nasua narica | reverse complement strand
TCTCACAAGCTACTGCTTAGCCTTCGGACCCTTTGCAGATGTTTTCTGGACACACCTGGTGTTCAGTGCGTGTGCTGGGCCCTAGGTTAAACGGCACCAAGGTAGGGAGATCTCCTAGAAGACTTTCACCTTGGCGATGGAGATACCGGGTACTACTGCCAGGGGAAGGGGGTAAAGCAGAGGCTGCTCCTCTGGGGCCCAGGGGCCCTGTGCTCATAGAGACCTGGTCTGTAGAGATTTGGGGAATTAGGAGCCCATTGTGTTATAGGATAATCCAGGGCTGGATGGACCGGACCAGATACTCACAAGATATCACGCCTTATGGTCTTGACAAAGATTCGGACAAAGCGCCAACCTCCAGACCCCAGGTAGAGGAACAGCAGGGAGAACCCCACTTGGGTCCAAGGCAGTTTCAGCACCAGCTTGGAGAACAGCAGCACCCCCACCAGAGATGCCCCGAGCAGCATTGTGGCCTGTGGGCACAGAATCATCAGTGGAGTCAAATGTCTAGATCCCCTACCGCCGGGTCCAGGCAGCCACTATGATCCTAAGGGTCAACTGGTAGTGAGGCTTAGTTATACAAGTAGGTAGCTGGAATGGGGTCCCTTTCCAGGGCTTGAAGGGACAGACTAGAGGCATGGAACTTGAGGAGTTCCATGGCTAAGAGGCAAAGGCTAAGTTTTTTCCCCTCAGTCCCACCTCCTCCTACGACTCTCCCCGTGACCTTGGGTAAGTCAGCTCCTTTCTGACTTTAGGCCTTAGCCTCCCCATCTACGTTATGGGTGTAGTGAGAAATGCGCTCGGAAGCCCTTCCAGTCAAAACAGGGCAATCCACTCCCCTAACATCCAGGATCTCTAACCAAAATGGCTTGGAGGGGAGTATTAAGTGTCTCTGGCTTGATTCCTGATCCAAAGACCCTCCTTGGCCTGGATGACCAGGCCAAGCCACAATACCCAAAGGGGCAGCTTCCTGGGAAGGGGCCTGGCTCCAACCCGGCTCACAAATTCGGACAGCGTCATGTCTCTGCTGGCCCACAGAGGGCGACAGAGCAAACGGGTTAGAGGCTGGAGGTGCCGAAGAGGAAACTGCCTAGAAGGGAAAGGTGTTTGAGTGAGCACGGGAGGGCCCTGAAGTCACCCCCTACAAACACAATCGGCAAGCCACTCCGATGACTCTTTGGGGACTGGACTAAAGAGGAAGGGGAACGGCTGACTGGACTGAGATTAGGACTCTTGGTCTCTACTCCTGGCGCTTTAGGGACTTGCTCAGGAGGCAGCAGATGGGACTCAGTTTTCTTTCAGGGTTCTCCTATTCCTGGGGAGGAGCTGAAGGTCATGGCTGTGATGTAGCCTGACAGTCTCCGAGCCAGGATGAAGACATGGTCTGGACCACAGGGAGACCTTACAGACCATCTCCCCACTTCTCCACACAAAAAGCAAAAGCCAGGAGGAGGACCAAACCAAAGCTCCCATATCCAGTGCCAAGGTCTCTAAGGTCCTCAGACCTCTGGGCTCCCAGATCCTGCCAGGGCAGAGAACAGGAACCCGTCCCGGAAGCCTGGGGGATGGGACGAGAAGGGAAGGGGATGCCGACATCCCTCGGGCCCCCGTCCCGTGTCATTGCGAACCACCCTCGCTCCTAAGCAGCCGGGCAGCAGAGCGCCCCCCGCCACACACACACACACACCCCAGCCGGCCCCACCATCTCCCCACGCCTCAGCCGGACACATTCCTCGCCCGGGACCCACTGGCTTGGCCTTTGCTCACCCGGAGTCGGCCCCGCCGCGCGGCGCCCGGTCCAGATGCGGCCTGGCTGCGGCAGCGTAGTGGGGAGCGCGGGGGGCATGAGCCGATCCTGGGCGCACAGAGCCGGGTCTCAGCAGAGCTCCACCGGCTCTGCGCCCTGCATGGCCTGGCAGCCCAGCCAGCCCCGCCCGCAGCCCGGCCCCGCCCGTCCGCGGCGCTCCTCCCCCGCCCGCCTCCTGGAACCCAAACCGGCTACGCCGGACCGCAGCACCGCCTCCCGCGCCTTCCCCGCGGCCAGAGAGCCGCAGAGACCTCCGCGCCGCGCAGCTCCGAAGCGCCCGACGCCGCCCGGCCCAGTCCGCCCTGCGCGCGCAACGGCCCCGGGCGGCGCCCCGCGTGGTACACTGGGAGTTGTAGTCCGCGCCGCGCCGCGCAGCCCCGCCCCGCCCCGCCCCGCCACGGAGACCCCGCCGGGAGGGAAGGAAACCCGAGGGCTGGTTCTGGGCGCTGGCGCTGGCACGTGGTGGGAGCGCCCCCGCCCGCAGCGTGGGCGGAGAATCCGGAGTCTGCGCGCAGAGACCTGCAGGGTTCCACAAAGGCCAACGCCACCCCCAAAAAACACAAAAACACAAAAAAACAAAAAACCACCAAAAACAAAAACAAACAAAAAAACGCTGAAAGGGCGTTGTAGGCAGAGAGGTGAGCTGAGAGAGGCTTAAGTAGCTGGCTCTGTGGCGCAAGGGATAGCCCATTGGACTTCTAGCTGTTACTGGTTTGGTGATTCAAAGGTTGTGGGTTCGAATCCCACCAGGGTCGGATTTTGATAGCTCCTTCCTCATTTCCATGTGGATATTTTACGGACGCCAGTACCTTCATGAGGTTCAGAAGATGTGCAGACTTGAGGCGAGCACCTCTGCATCTGGGACTGCAATAAACGTGACGTCAGGGTTATTGCCTTGGCATGCTTTCCCTTCCATGGTATCTTGCAAGCAGGCTGGTGCACCTGGTGGTACCGAGGGCACGGATCTGAAGACCTGCACCTAACTGGCCTCTGATCGCCCTGGACCTTGCTGCAAATCAACTAGCTTCCAAGCCTAGGACCAGATTTGCCATGCCACCTGCCAAGCCCTGGGTCATTGGCCAGCTTCCCAGTCCTGTGTGGCTCTGGGCCTCTGAAAACTTGGTTCCTTGATAATCAAACATGTTGGCCATGGACAATTGCCACTTATCCTTTCTTTTTTTTTTTTTTTTAAGATTTTATTTATTTATTTATTTGAGCGAGAGTACCTGAGCAGGGGGAGGAGCAGAGGGAGAAGGGCAAGCCAACACTCCACGCTGAGCCTGGAGCCCAACATGGGACTTGAGCTCACAACCCTGAGCTCATGACCTGAGTGGAAATTAAGAGTGTCGCTCAACTGACTGAGCCACTCAGGTGCCCCGCCACTTATCCTTAAATACGTCCCCTAATTCCTTAATCTGGGAAGAAGTCTGTAAAGGGGGAAGAGGCAGTTTTCAGGGCTCGTCATAGGGATTAAAAATGAAATTTTGGTCTGAGAAGTGCTCGGATTTATTCCTTTCAGAATATAGAGTGCATCAGTTTGGGGAGCCCAGGTAAATTAAAGCTCCATCTCCCCCATCGCTATTGCATTCAAGAGGCAGTTCAATGCAGTGGTGATGGGCTTCTGCGTTGGCGTCCCACAGATATGGAATAGCTTCTCAGCTGAAAGTTCAAAGTCTCTACTTCTTACATATAAAAATGAGGACATATGGGGCGCCTGGGTGGCTCAATCATTAGGCGTCTGCCTTTGGCTCAGGTCATGATCCCAGAGTCCTAGGATCGAGTCCTGCATCGGGCTCCCTGCTCAGCGGGAAGCCTGCTTCTCCCTCTCCCACTCCCTCTGCTTGTGTTCCACTGTGTTTCTCTCTGTAAATAAAAAAAATCTTAAAAAAAACACCACAAACACAAAAAATGAGGATGTACTAGTAGTGCTCAAGCCTTACAGGGCTCAAGTTAGCGTTTGACATGTTTTATTTATTATTGTAGTTTACAATCTTACTGATCACAAAGCACATTCAAAATCTGGACATGAAGATTATCTCTGATTATGTATGTCCATAGAGCTTAGCTTGATAAATATTTGTCGAAAGAATGACAGGGAGAGTGAACTGAAGGCTCTGATTTGATCCAGGCCAGGATCCATAGATATAAACGTGATCATTTCCACATTGTCTGCTGAGGTCACGTATAATGCAGGCAAAGGAGATAGATGGAAGATGGCGCTGGTGACCAGCCCCGCTGCTCTCCTCCACCCGGCCTGGTCACAACGGTGAAGCCAAAGCGGTACTCCAGCCAGAGCCTGAGCCTGGCCTGAGGGGGAGAGGAGAGGCGGCAGAGAGGTAACAGAAGAGTCTGTCTTCAAATTGCTTACAATCTGGATGGACGCACAGAGAGGCAAGTGGCAATTAGATCACTAAATAGGTTGGTCCTCAGCAAGTGCTCTCCATACTTCTGTCAACACCCACCAAGCTTTACTATGACTTGTCTTCTTTGCCTTCCGGTCAGGTACATCTGGGTTGCACCCCTAGGCCCAGCTGAGTCACTGGGAGAATCGCCTCTCCTCATCGAGCTTTGGTGTCCTCATTTTTTTTTTTAAAGATTTTTAAGCAATCTCTACACCTAGCGTGGGATTTGAACTCACAACCCCAAGATCAAGAGTCCCATGCTCTACTGACTGAGCCAGCCAGGTGCCCCCTCAGTGTCCTCATTACAGAATGGGAATGCAGTCCTCATGGTTCCTGCCTCCTAGGGCTGGGTATGGACTCAAGGAGATGATGCGTGGCAGGCTCTCGGAACAGGGCGGGCCCTCAGCTGCTGTAACCTCTCTACTCCAAGAGGGTGGGGATGCCGCTGTCTCCATCACTGCGGGACCCCCAGCTTTCGCCGACACTCAGGAGGTATTTGTGCAACAACCGGAGACTAGGGGGCTTGTGCAGGATACACGGTCAGGGGAGGGCCGTGTGGTGGGAAGCGTGACTGGAAAGGCCTTTGCGTGCCAGGCCGTGAAGAGCCACCGAGGGTTCCTAAGAAGGGCAGGCGCTGGGTGCTGTCATTTGTGGGATAGGCTGACCTCACTGTGGGCTCCTTTCCACTGACCTGACCCCCATCTGCCCTGCATTGGAGAATTAACACCGGCACTCGAACCTCCAGACTTGCCAGATGAGAGAGCGACATTTGGACTTGCTCGAAGGCTCTCAAGTTCCCTGCGGGACTGAAGTGGTTTAGCCCCTAGCATGCAGTGGATGCTTACCCTGTAGATCCATGGTCACACTTGGCATTAGGACCTCTGAACTACAGAAGTCGTCCCACTCGGTGTGTGCAAAATAAATACCTCTGGCTTCATTATGTACACGGTCCCTCAGAGGCCTCGAGGGACCTTCCTGGCAAGTGACAGCTTCTGCTTCCCGAACACATCCTATGTGCTAAATCGCTACACACACATAATGGCTCTGCTGTGGGACAGGTACACGCCCTCCCCACGTATCAGGTGGGGTGCCAGAGGCTCAAAGGGGTGCTGGGACTACCGTAAGGGGGCAATGCTGGGCGGGGGCAGGACCAGGTCTGTCTGTCCTCAGAGCCCATGCCCCCAAACAGTGCTGTGAGGCTGGCTACTAATGGCTTTTATCAGGCAGAGGGAAAGGGAGCTCTCTCTGAGCTACAAGGAGAGGACTCCAGACCTGTACGTCCTAGGACAGGCTCCGCCACAGCCTCGCTGTGGGACTTACGAGGCCACACCCCAAACCTGAGACCCACGGTCTTTACCGTGAAGTGAGGTTCTTGTGGGGTTCTCTGCTCCGGGCTCAGCGTCCACTCTTTCAACGAATGAAGCAGCGAGCCCCCGACTATGTGCCCGTGGAAAGAACCAGGTTCCCTGCCCTCCTGGGGCTGACACAAAACTAAATGAACAAATAAGATCATTTGAGAGTGGTAAGTGCCAGGAAGAAAATAAGGTGACATGGTGTGGCGCGGGAAGGGGGAGGGCACTTCTCCAAGTGGGTGGTCAGGGAAGGCCTCTCCAAGAAGGCGCCGTTTGAGCACAACTGTGAATGAGAAGTAGTTGACCATGTGATGATAACCTGCGGGACAGATGCTATTCCTAAAGGTAGGAGGAAGGCCAATATAGTTTATTGAGATGAAGAATGGAAGTTTCTAGGTCGAAGTTGGCAGAGACTTAGGGGCTGTGATAAGAACTCAGGAAGTGGTAGCTACTGCCAGTAGAACTTTTTGCCAATCATGACTTGGTGGCAAAATGCCACCTGAAGATCTGGAGACCAGACTCCGTTCTCAGCTGACCGTGATCCCCAGTGCCCATCTCTCCGATGCTGCAAAGGCTCAGGGTTATTCAGGCACCAAGTGGCTGAACCCTCCAGCTGGGCAGAGAAGGCATTCTGTGAGTCCGATTTTTTCCCCCCCGAACCTGGCACGGTTGACTTTTACCGACATGGGGTTAAGGATGCTTGGACTCTGGAAACCGGTGGAAACATGGCAGATCTGGAAAGGTGGCCCATACTGCAAAGATGGCTTAGCTCTGGAAAGCTCACCCCTTCTCTTTCTGCAGAAATCCAAAGAGCACAGGACAACGCTTCCCTCTTGAAAAGGCCCTGGACCCAAGGTAGGCCTCCAGCCTCCCACCTCCAACACTGGGAGCCCCGGGCTGGGATGTGATCAGCACAAGGGAGGCTGAGGCACCAGGGTGGCAGTGTGGGGCAGGTTTCAGACGAACCCTGGGTCTAGTCCCAACTCTGCTCCTGTTGCCTCACAAGTAGTAATACATCTCTTTGGGTTGTTGGAGGCATCAACACAGTAATGTATCTCAATTGCTTAGGCACATAAAACAGCTATAAAACCGTAGCCCTTATTATGAATAGGGAAACTGAGGCATAGGAAATCACACCAAGAAGACTTGTGGCCTGTGTTCTCGTTACTTCGGGCAATTCCTTGCCTATCTCTAGGCCTTAGTTGTCCGATCCACACAATGGGGAGCTGGCCCCCCACCAAACTCTAAAGGCTCTGCCATCCTCAGAGTGTTTCTGGTTCTAAATCCCAAGACAGGGCTAGCCACTCTTGCAGTGATACTTTTACCTCTCCTGTCCCACTCCTTGGTCCTGACCCAAAGAAAATGCCTCGGTGCCATTCCAGAATGAACCAGCAGCCTCCCAGCTGCCTCCTCACCTCTGAACACAATTGGGATCATCGCTTTCTGCCCCTGGGGCCCTTTCTCTGAAGCCCTTCCAAAATCCTCATAGGAACCCTACGAAGTGGGTGTTGGTTCTCTTCCTCTTTTACTGATGATGAAATGGGCTGAGAGAAGGGAAACAAACTTGCCCTAAGTTCCTCTGCTGGGAAACAATGGAGGAATCAGGAATCTGAATCCCAGTCTGTCTGACTTCAGACCAAAGGAAAGACGACAAGGGGCTGAAGCTCGGTCTGGAGGGGATGTCTGCCCTTGGTGCTCCAAGAGCCACGGGCAGCACTGGGCGAAGGCAGGAACGGCGGACACTTGGTCTGATGGCAGATTTTATTCAGACAGTGGCGACCTGCCCTTCTCAGGCCTTTGGAACTGGTAGAGCCCTTCCTCCTGGAGGACACCAGGCCTGGCACCCAGAAAACCCTTGTTGGCAGGGACGGGTCCTGAACAGGAGCAGTGGACCTGGGACCCCCCAGCACCAGGCGGGATGACTGGTTCTCGCTCGCACCTGGTGCTCTCTGGGAGCTCTCCTAGGAGCCCTGCTGCTCGGCCTGCTCCCTCGTGAGTGGTCCCCAAAGCCACTCATCAGTGGTTACGACAAATGATGACAAAGGATGTCCAAGGGTCAGTGTTCAAAGGAAAGGAACAAAGGTAATGGCCAGACAGTCCTCTGCCCCCAGGGGAGGCGGGGGTGGTGGTGCGGGCAGCGGCTCAGGGCCTAGGCCGGGCCCCTGACAGGCACGCCGGGGGGGTCTGTGATGCGCAGCTCCTCCCGCAGGGCCCTCAGGGGCTGCTCCCAGCGCCGCTCGTAGTACAGGTTGAGGACACATGGGGCTCTGCGCCCATTCTGAACTGCCCATGGGATCAGCTCGGAAACCAGCACGTGCAGGTTCCTGCGGGGCAGCAGAGGGAAGAAAGACGTAAGGCCCCCAGGGCCGGGCACGCTATATGCCCCAAAGTTGATGTGCGTTTTCTCAATCTTCACAAACACCTTAAAAAGAAGGTAGCTATTATCCCCATTAGCAGATGAAGAAATAGAAACTCAGTGAGGTAAAATCGTGTGCCCAAAGCCTCACATTTCGAATATGCCAAAGCCCAGATTTAAATCAAGGGCTACCTGACTCCAGAAACTAACACTGGATTTGCTACCCCACCCCTCAATTCCACGTTCTGACCCAACAGCGAGGCCTGGCCCAGGAGACCCTGGAGTCCCGTGAAACGTCCCAGCTTCACTCGCTGCCCTGGAGACGCTGCGCCAGGCCAGCTGCGCCCTCCTGCCCCGTTCTTCCCACGCTGGCTTCCTGGCGAACCACTGGGGCTGCTCAGGAAGGCTGCATGCTTGTCCCATTTCCTGGAGCCTGGCTCCTCTGAGCTTGAGAACTTACTGGGCGCTGAGTCGGATCGGTCCAAAGAGGGCACCCAGGACGCACATGGGCAGGCCGGTCTGGACAGCCTCAAACCACTTCACCACGAGCTCCCCTGGAGGCAGGGCAAAGAATGGGGTGGGAGTTTAGAAGGGCCCAGGAGGAGAGGCCATGGTGCTCCTGACAGGGCAGGGCAAAGCGTCTGCTCCTCTTTGCTCTCTATCGGGTTGGCCGTGCCCAGTCCTGGCCCGTCCTGGGCTTTGGAGCACTTGGCTTGGGGTGAAGGAGAGGGTCCAAGAAAGAGCAGGAGATAAGGGCTGGGAAGGAAGCCTGGGGTCAGAGTGCAGAGGACTCCTGAAGCCAGGCTGAGAAGTCCAGGGTGGTTCCTACAGGCCGTAGGAGGTGTGGAGGGTTTGAGAGCAGGGAGCCCCGATGCCTGGATGCTGCGACACGGGCTCAGGAACCACAGAGGCAGTGGCACGGAGAGGGGACGCGCGTAAAGATGCTGCCAAGATGTTCAGAAAGCAGAAAATGAGCCGGCTGACTGGTGGGTGACAGATCCAGGAGGGCAGGCTGGCTAGCACACCCCGCTCCCCGCCTCCACCCATCCCCACTCTCGGGGCCGCCGGGGGCCACCACTCACCCAGGATGTTGGTGGGCATCCCCAGCAGGGTGTGGAGCATGTCGTGAACCTCCCGGTACCGCTGGATCACGTAAGCCAGCTCCTCGTCGTCCACGAATCGGGTGGGTGCTCGTGTGTCTGGGGAGACCCTCTGACAACCGTGAACTTCCCCTAGATCTCTTCCCGCCCGTTCCCAAGGCCAAGCGAGCCGGCCTCCCCTAGACTGTCGACCACTCCCACCGAACGCAGAGCACGGCCTCCCAACCTGCCAATAGGGGACGAGTCCTCGGGTAGGGAGCGCAGTGGCGGACACCCCCACGGCCTACCCCGACTCACACATAATGGCCAGGCCTGCTGGGACTGATGGCAAAGCAGCTCCTGGCAGTAGGGGGAAGCGACAGCTGTTTAAGGGGCTAAGGTTTCAGTTTTACAAGATGGAAAACCTCTGGAGGTTGGTTTCACGGCAGTGTGAATATATTTAACACCACCAAACTGTCCCCTTAGAGATGGTTAAGATGACAACTGTTGTTTTTTTTTTCCTAACCCCAACGTGGGGCTAGAACTTACAGCCCTGAGATCAAGAGTTACACACTCTTCCGACTGGGCCAGACAGGCCCCCCTGAGATGGCAACTCTTATCTTCCGTCACCTTGCAACATGTTGTTTTTTAACCACAAGTAGAAATAAAATGGGGAGAAAAAGGAAAAAAAGAAGTTTCCAAGGCTCCTGACTTTATTTTTTAAAGATTTAATTTGGAAAAAAAAAAAAAAAAGATTTAATTTGGAGGGGGCAGCACCTCAGTGGCTCAGTCGGTTGAGCGTCTGCGTTCGGCTCAGGTCATGATCCTGGGGTTCTGGGATGGAGCTCTATAAGGGCTCCCTGCTCAGTGGGGTGTCTGCTTCTCCCTCACCCAAATAAATAAAATTTGTATATTTGAGAGAGAGAGAGAGAGAGAGAGATGGCGGGTGCACACACAGGGGCGGGCAGAGGGAGAGGGAGAATCCCAAGTAGACTCCATGCTGAGTGTGGAGCCCACGCGAGGCTCGATCCCAGGACCCTGGGATCACAACTGGAGCCAAAACCAAGAGTCAGATGTTTAAATGACTGTGCCACCCAGGCGTCTCTAATATTTTTTAAGTAATCTCTATACCCAACGGGGGGGGGGGGGCTCAAACTCATAACCCCAAGATCAAGAGTCACATGCTCCACCAACCGAGCGAGCCAGGCGGCCCAGCCCCGATCCTTCACATGAGCTGCTCCCAGACTAGGGTGCTCTCCCCCATCACCCGCAGCTTCACCTTGACAATGTCTCCCTGTCTTTTCTGACTCGCCTGACGTGTCCCCGCTGCAGGGAGGCTGTCCGTGACCCTCAGACTGCTCAGGTCCACACTACGGTCTCTTGCAGCGTCCTGTGCCTTGTGATGTGCGGCACACGTGCCCCTCCTTTAGACCTGGGCTTTCCACTACGGCAGCCACTCATCCCATGCGGCCACCGAGCCTGGAAATGGGACAGTTCCAACCTAGCTGTGCCGTAGCAGGCATAAAATGCACACTGGGTTTCGAAGACTTGGCGTGAAGAGAACAATGTGAAATCTCAGTAATCTAGAAATAGCGATTACGTGTTGAAATGATAGTCTTTTCAGTACACTGGGTTTAAAAAAAAAAAAAGGCTAATAACGTGAATTCCACCTGTTTCTTTTTGCTTTTACCGAAGTGGCTAACACCAGATTGGAAGTGACCTATCGGCTTGTGGTCGCTTCCTGGGAGCGGTGCCGCAGCGGCCTTTCAGCTGCACAGGGCTGCTGGCTGCTTTGTTCACTGTTGTATTGCCAGGGACTTTTCTGACCGCAGGAAGGGATGTCAGCTGTCCCTCTGTGACCCACCCACTGCCTCTCTGAGTCCTCAGCAGCGCCCATGCAGAACGGGAGCAGCCTAGTGTCCCTGTTCCCCAGGCACGGTGTCAGCCCGTCCAGAGCCCAAAGGGTTTGATGTCTTCGTTGCTTTGGGGCTGCTGGCTCAGTGCCTCGGTCTGCGTCGGTGATCTCACTGGCGCCCAGCTCCTGATTTCTTCTCCAGGGAGTGCTATGTGCTGTGTGAAGCTGGGGGTGATCAAAGTGATAGCACTTGTATTTACTGAGTACCTACTATGTGCCAGCACTGCATGAAGTCCTTTACGTACGTCATCATAAGGCATCCTCACGACCATCTGGGGGTAGACACTTTAGGAGCCTCAGATAAAGATAAGAAAGATGAGGTTCAGAGAAGTTGAGTAAGTTGCCCAATATCACACAGCTTATCAAGTGGCTGAATCAGGATTTGAAACAAAGTCTACTGGGTTCCAAAGACAACAGCCTTAACATCCATTAATTATAAGCCATGCAAGTGCCCTAGGAGATAAACCTTAGGTTCCCTGCCTTCGGATAAGGAATAGGAGGCTCAGAGAGGTCAAATGATTTGCCCAGGGCCATGAAGCTGGGAAGAGAGGTAGGATTCTAATTCAGGCTACTCTTAACTCCGGAGCCCAGGCCTATAATCTTGATGCTACAAGATGACCATACCTCCCACCAATGACAGCCTCAGAGAGGATGGCCTCACCTTGACCTCTGATCTCAATCTCTGCTGGGACAAAGGTATTCCTTCACATTCTGTGGGCTGCTGGTTTCAGTGCCCTACAAGTGTCACAATCTCTATGGCTATTATCACAACTAGGGCTGAGACTGGGCAGGGTGCCCAGGGAGGCCCTGGCAGTCCCATCCCCGCCACAGCAAGAACATGAAAGGCTCTGGGGACTTCAGAAGAAGGCGGCCACCCTGGTGGGTTTCCCATTGATGAAGAAACTTGCTTCCTGGTGAAATCTGAGGAGATGGTGAAAAATGGGGCAGGAGCAAGTGTCGGGAAAGTATAGGGAGCAGATTATCATCTCAGGGACAAATAATCTAGAGCAGGAGCTTCTCAACTGCCCACCGGGGGATATTTGCCATGTCTGCAGAGATTTATGGCTGTGGTGACTTAGTGGGGGTGCTACCGGCAGCTGTGTAGAGGCCAGGGATACGGCTAACCGTCCTGGAAAGCACCGGGCAGCCCCGACAGAGAATCATCGGTCCCTGGGGCGCCCGGGTTAAGCGTCTGCCTTCAGCTCAGCTCAGGATCTCAGGTTCCTGGGATCAAGGCCCGTGTCGGGCTCCCGGCTCAGCAAGGAATCAGCTTCTCCTTCTCCCTCTCCCTCCCCCCAACTCGTGCTCTCTCTTGTTCTCTCAAATAAATGGGGAAAAAAAAAAAAAAAGAATTATCTGGCCCAAAGAGTCCACAGTGCTGGAGCTGAGAAGCCTAGCTCCAGGGCAACCTGTTTTGGGCTGGAGAGCCACCTGCCAGAGGTGCGGGATCGAGCCCCGCATCGGGCTCCCTGCTCAACTGGGAGTCTGCTTCTCACTCTTTCCCTCCCCCCTGCTTATGCTCTCTCTTAGTCTCCCGCTCACATGCTCGCTCGCTCTCTCACAAATAAAATCTTTAAAAAACAAAAAAGAAAAGGAGAACTGAGCAACATGGCCGTTTAGGAGTGAGTGGAGGAGAGGCAGCCAGTAGCCGGGAGGAGAGCTGACCTGGACCGTGCCAGCCACGGGAAGGAGTCTGTATGTTGTAATAGGAGCAATAGAAGGCATTGAGGGTTTTGAGTAGGATAGTAACGTGACCTGATCTATAGAAGGACCTTAGGATACAGCTGGGTCACCTTCCCCGTACCAGCCCCTCCATCCCCGCGTACACACTTCAGCTCAGGTCATGATCTCAGGGCTTTAACCCACTGAGCCACCCAGGCGCCCCATGTCCCCCTTTTCTAGAGACAGTGCTTTCCCTAAGGTATGACAGGTTGTGGCATTCTCTGCCCTGGGCAGGGAGGACAGTCCCAACTGCTGAGGATCTCCTCGTGTTCAGGATCTGCTGTGTGCCACCCATCGTTCCAGGAGCTGGGGATAGAATGGTGAGCTAGACAAAGTCCTGCTCTCGTGGCGCTAATACTCTGGTTTGGGGAGGAAATCAAGTAATAGAAGAAAAAATTTCATATAAAAATTCAGGTCAAATATTTATTGACTACTTGGAATGTGCAACACTGTTCTCAGTAATTGAGATACAGTGAATGAAACCAGCAAAGAGCCTGCCTTTGTGGGGCTTCCGGTCTAGCAGATGGTGCTGTGAGGACCACGTCTTGCGAGAGGACAAGGAGGCAGGGGTCAGAGGTGGCACTTCTGATAGGTCACAGGAGGCCCCTCTGAGGCGACTCGGAAGAGGAGGAGCTAGCCCTGAGGAGAGACGTGGAGGAACTGGGGGACTGGCAAGTGCAAGGTCCTGTGTGTTTAAGAAAAGGAAAATCAGGCGCCTGGGTGGCTCAGGGAGTTAAGTGTCTGCCTTCGGCCCGGGTCGTGATCTCAGGGTCCTGGGATCTAGCCCCGCATCAGGCTTTCTGCTCAGCGGGGAGCCTGCTTCACCCCTCTCTCTCTGCCTGCCTCTCTGCCTACTTGTGATCTCTCTCTCTGTGTCAATAAATAAAAATATATTAAAAAAAAAGAAAAGGGGGACATAATACAGCAGGTAAGAGCATGATCTGGGGATGCCTGGCTTAGTCCGTGGAGCATGCAACTTTCGATCTCAGGGCTGTGAGTTCAAGCCTCACAATTGGGTATAGAGACAGACTTAAAAATAAGATCTTTAAAAAACAAAAAAGGCAGGCTGTGAGTACGAATATTGCCTCCATTCATACTGGCTATATGAAATCATAAGTTGCTTAAGTGCTCTGAGCCTCATTTCTTCATCTGTTAAAGGGAATAAGGACAGGACATACTCAACAGGGAGCGGCAAGCATGAACCTTCCTGCTGGGAGGGTTCAGCAAGACGAGATATGAGCCTGGCAGCTGACATCCAGTAAGCGGCTATTAGAGACTGGCCAGTATTACTGCTTGGAGTTCCTGGCCCATTTGCCTGTCCCACAGAACACGGCAAAGCCCTGGCACAAGAGACAAAAAGCACACCTGCCCACGGCGGCCACTCGGGACTCCTCCTTCCTCAGGATGTCACTCCCATCCCTTCTCTGCCTTTCCTAGTGATTGCCAAATGCACAGAAGCTGGAAACTCACATTAACATCCAGGAAACGGAGATACTCTTGGCCAAGGGAGCCCTCAGGCAGACCACGGAGCTTGTCTAGGTCAAGGGTGGACAGCGAGATCCGGGGACGGTCCCTGCAAGGCAGAAGGCAGGACTTAAGTGCTGGGAAGGCAGATGCAGAGGCAGGTGAGAGGTCCAGCTAGAGCAAGGGTGTGGGAGGTGAGGAGGCAGAGAGCAACAAAGGGGCCACAAATCCTATTGCAGCGCCTGCTTCTGGCCAGGACAGTGGCAGAGACTGAGGAGACTACGGTCATGGTTCCTGGCTGCAGTGGCATAATCTTGGGAGCAAGCCTCAGGTGTGACCCGGGTACTCACAAAGGACACTGCAGGGGTGGGGCTTATAGCTAGCCTGTTATGGGAGCTTAGGAAAGGTAGAGAGCCCTGTGGTGGGATCTGGGCTGAGGCCACCACATTGCACTACCCACAGGTCATCACAGTGTGTATAAGAACGGCACCCGTGGAGTCAGGGCAGTGCCCAACATGTGCAGTTCTCCATGGCCAGGACATCAAGAAGAGCTCCCTAGAGGAGCACAGCGTGACTCCAGAGAGGTCAGGATGCCCAGAGAGTGTCCCCAAGCTCCTAGGCACAGCTGGGACCTACTGCAGGATCTCGGCACCCTCTGGATCCTTCCTCATCTGGTCCCTGAGGACCTTCAGGGCACGGTGTCCTGTGGTCTCCCCTAGAACAGCAACCATGTCTGAAAGGAAAGAAATGGGGACAAATGGAACATATAATCTTAGGTAAGTTACTGGACCTGGTCTGAGCCTGTCTCTTACATGATAAGCCAAAATCCTATCCATCACTTAATTACAAGGATGCATGTTAAACATTTAGCGAATCACGTGGCACACAGTAAGAGCTCAATGTATGTACCTATAGTCGTTATCATTGTTATTAATCTAACAGGCTGAGGTGGCTCTGGTTAGCACAGTGCTCTAAAAAGTTTATAAGTCACTTTTACACCCATTATCACAACAGAATATCATGCCTCCGTTGATTACAGGCTTTGAAATAGGAGTGCTAGGTTTGGGTTCAGGTGCAATCACTAAGTGAATTTGTGCAAAATGCTTCACATTTCCAAGCCTCGGGGTACTAACTTTTGAAATGTGGAGAACACCTTTCTTACAGGGTTAATTAATGTGAAAAATCAAGAACATCGTCCAAATAAAACATTGAGTGCAGTGAGCAGTTAGCACTATCATTTCTATTAGGAAAAATAATACTTTCCAGATTTTGAATCCTGAGAATGAGAAAACTAATGTAGAACCCCAAGATGTTCCAGTCATACATCCAGCAAACATTTATTAAGCACCTGCTATGTGCCAGGCACAGTCTAAAATACTGCTGAGAGGGGCGCCCGGGGGGCTCAGTGGGTTAAAGCCTCTGCCTTCAGTTCAGGTCATGATCTCAGGGTCCTGGGATGGAGCCCCACATCGGGCTCTCTGCTCAGCAAGGAGCCTGCTTTCCCCTCTCTCTCTGCCTGCCTCTCTATTTGTGATCTCTCTATCAAATAAAAAAATAAATACAATCTTAAAAAAATAAAATAAAATACTGCTGATAGACAGCAACAGGGCATTGGGGGTATCTGACCTCATCAACTTGAATATTTCGTGGGATGTTATAATCTGATGTATGTTATAACAAACTTTGTAAATCATCTATTTAGTTCATAGGTTCTCAATGTGGCTGGATGACTGAATCTTCCGATAGGTAATTCCTTTAAAAATGCTGGCCCTTCCCCACCCTTCCCCTCCCCAGGCTTGGGCTGATTCGAACCGAGCTCAGGGTGAGACCCAGGCATCTGCATTTTTGTGAACCTTGCGCGTGATGATTGGATGCAGCCAGGCTTGGGAACCCCGACCTAGTCTATTCTCCAGTTACCCCTGGGGGGCGGGTAGAGGGAGAGGTGGGCATTTGCCCAGGTTCCCTAGGCCGAGGGCGCGCGCCAACCCCCCGCTGCCCTCCCGGGAGACCTTACCGTGGCGGTACGGGTTATAGAGTGCCATTCCCGCCGAGCCGGCGGCCAGCAGCACCTTCTGCAGCGGGGAAGTGGGGATGTGCCCCGGGTAGAGCAGACCCGAGCCATGGCGCACGCCTCGGAACGGCACATCTACTGGGCAAGGAAAAGGCCGCGGTCAGACAAGCCTGGCGCCCCCAGATCTCCCTCCCACCTCCGCCACTTGCCTGCAGCCTGCCCGCGGAGGCCGCCGAGAGCGCGGAGAGGGCGCAGGGCCGAGCGCAGCAGCGTCGCCATGGCAGCCGGCGGCCGCGGAAGGGGGCGCGGGCAGGGCGGAAGCCGCAAACCTCTCCGGCCACGGAACGCCCAGAAGGGCCTTTGAAGGAGAAAAATCGTAGCACGGATAGGAGAGGATCCTATCGCTAAGTATGAGAAGGAAACCCAGGCGACCTGTCTACCATCTATCCCCACCGAAACAAAACTCTCCCCATTTTCCCTCACTCCCAGAAAGGGTCCTCGAGTGATCCCCGCTCGGGGTTCAGCGCCGGGCCCTACTACCCTCTCCTCCGCGCGTTTTCCCCGAGGCCCATAAGACGTGAACCTCTTCCGGCTGCTAAACATGGCGGCACCCATGGTCCGGACCACATTTGGGAGGGGGACCGTACGGCACTTCCGTTCAGGTGCAGCTATTTCACCAGCTGGCGCCGCGCGGGCTTCGGGCATGGGGTCCCGCGGCCTGGCGCGGCTGCACGGGCTCTTCGCGGTCTACAAGCCCCCGGGGCTAAAATGGAAGCACGTGCGGGACACCGTGGAGCTGCAGCTTCTGAAGGGTGAGCGCCTCGAACCTGACCCACGATCCCGCTCCGGTTCTGCGGGTAGTCCATCTCCGCTTCTGATCCTCCCGGCAAAATAAAGTCACGCGACCCAACCCTCCTGGCCGCGCGCTTTCCTAATCCTGGAATCTGTGTACTCCGTTACTCCTCGCTTTCTCCTGCGTTCAGATGGCTAAAGAGTATTGTCTGTTGTCATAGGTAATAGAGTCAGATTTTGAACCCAAGGCTGTTTCTTGACTGCTGCTATTCGCTACATCGTGGGCTTTCTCTTCCACATTTCCATCCTCCCTGTCCCGCCTCCCCCAGGTGTTCGGACAGAATCCACCTGATGTCTTTGACTTTCGTGTACTCAGGTGTCAATGCTGGGAAGGCTCCTGCCCCTGAACAGCGTGTTCGTTTCCTGCTCGGCCCCGTAGGAGACGGTGAAGAGAAGGCGCTTACTCTCACCGCCACCAGTGTGCCCACCCTCACCAACCATCCGCTGGGTAAGGCACATTGAGGCAGGGGCCTGGGTGTCGCTTCCCAGGCAATCTCTGCCCAGAGTCGGTGTCCCCGTCCGTGCTCAGACTCTTGTCCCAGATCCTTGAAGGGCCACAGTGGGGATGAAGTTTTTATTTGACCGGGAATCGGCAAATTTTTCCTGGAAAGGGCCAGATAGCAAATATTTTAGGTTTTGCAGGCCCAATTCTGCCATTGTAGTGCAAGGAACCTGTAGGCAATACGGAATGCAGTGAACCTGACTGTGTTCCAATAAAACTTTATTTATGGAAAGTGACATTTGAGTTTCATATAATTTTCCTATGTCACATTATTATATATTATATATTACATAATATATAATATTATATAATATTCCTTTGTCATATTATTTTCTTGATTTTGGGCGGATCGTTGAAAAATGAAAAAAAATTTAACTTATGGGCCTTTAAAAAAACGGGCTGGAGGATTTGGCTTGGACTGTAGCTTGCCGACCCCTTTTAACTATGCTGGGATTCAAGATGGGAATTGAGACCCTCAGGTAAAAGTCCTAAGGCGATAGTTTGGGGCTCTTGGGAAAGAGTGACTTTTTTAGTCAGCAAAGTTACCCAACAATGGAACTAGTTGTAATGAGCTCCATGTCACTAGACAAGATTAGGAAGACTGAGGGGCTCGATCAGAAATCACTGCAATCCCTTTGGCAGTGACATTTAGTGACTCTAAAGTGTAGCAAGTATGATGTACTGAGAATCTCTCCTGCACTAGATACCGTATTAAGCTTTTACCAAGTACCATTTCATTAAATCTTCGCCACAACTGTAGGGTGGGTCCTGTTCTCATTTCACAAGTGAGGAAACTGAGGCTCAGTGTTGACATTAAGTAACATAGCCTGGATTCAGTAGGCACTTAACCATCCTTTATCCTTCCCCCAGATACCTCTTGTTCTGTGGAAGCGTATATGCTTCTGGCTCATTCCTATTTTCTTTTTTTTTTTTTTAATAGCGTTATTGAGATATAATTGATACACCTTTAAAAAATGTTTGTATTTTAGTTTTTTTAAAGATTTGATTTATTTATTTTAGAGAGTGGGAGCAGGGGGAGGGGCAGAGAGAGAAGCTAGACTCCTTTCTGAGCAAGGAGCCCGCTGGGGCTCGATTCTAGGAACCCAGGATCATGACCTGAGCCAAAGGCAGACGCTTAACCAATTGAGCCACCCGGGTGTCCCTCACTAGTTATTTTCTGAGCACCTTGTGAGTTCTGGGCTCTAGGGTTAGAACTTGGGACCTGGACCCCGCCTTCAGGAACTTTCCACCTCCATTTTCTTACTGGATGGCCAGGACTCTCCTGCTGCAGCTGAGTAGGAAAATTGAGTCCCAGTATTCTGCCTAGTCCCCTCAAAGCCTCTTATGGGGGGAACGATGATAGGCAGAGTAACAAGCCCTTTTTCTGGAGCTAGGGAACTGAGGAAATGGTTCTAGGCCCCAGATTCTGCGGTAGGGAAGCCTGAGAGTCCAACCTGATCCTGGTTTGGGCTCCATGAGGCTACATCGTAGGATTGAGGCCATGATGCAGGCTGAAGTCATCCTTCTGGCTGGATTCAGCAATCCAGGGAGCAAAGAGACCTCGTTTGTTTCTTTCCAGTCTGTGGACCAGCATTCACCAGCCTGAAGATTGGCGTGGGACACCGGCTGGACGCCCAAGCGTCTGGGGTGCTTGGTAGGTGATGTGGTGAGCTCAGGGGTGCAGCGATACAGTCTTGGGGAAAGAGCTCAGGGGTGCGGCATACAGTCTTGGGGAAAGACTAGCCGGTTCCGGGGCGGGGCGGAATTACCATGAACCCCGCCCACTTCCAGCCTTAACAGCCCTTGCCCCCTGCAGCCTGCCTTCCCTGCTTCCTGCCCCAAGTCTGGTCAGCTGGTGGAAGGGGGGATGTCATACTTGCCCACCTTTACCACGTGATTTCTGCATGTGGCGTGCAGTGCAAAGCACTTTATGCACGTGTTTTCACGACAACAACCTTATTAGGTAGGTAGTTTATGATTTTCACAAAGAAAAGAAGGGTCCAGGAGTTTAGGTGACTCGGTCTGGGTCATGTGGCTAGTGAATGCCCCTGGTCCAGGGAGCAAAAACTGTCATCACTTGTGTGGGGTAGCCAAGCGCGTGACTCTGGCCCCACTGGTCAGGGTCTGAATATCGCTGGAGCTGGACACACAAAGCCCTGAGTCATGAGCCATCTGTGTCCCCAGGGTCAGGCGGTGGCCACATCCTCCATGCGCGGTAGTCACAGCCCCCTTGTCTCACTTCCTGGGGCACAGGCAGGCAGACATGATCTCATGCTCCCTCTCCCTGTTCTCCCTCTCCAGGAGTGAATGGAGGGTCATTCTCTCCTTCAGCCAGAGGGAGAAACAGCCAGGAAAAGGCAGGGAGTGGCTACAATGCCCCTTTATTGAGCCCTTCCTTTGTGCTCACTTCTTCCTGCGCATTGCCTCAGTTTTCACAACACACATGGGGATCAGACAGTATCTTGTATCCCCATTTTACAGATGGGGAGCCCGAGGCCCAAGGAGGCTAACGGGCATGCTGAGAGCCACCCCAGATTTGAGGGCAGGTCTGTGTGACTGGGCCACCGGTCTTTTTCTTTTGAGCGCATCAGAAATCCCTGGGGTGCTTCCTAAGGATCGAGGCCCCTCCCCTCCATGAGTCAGAGTCAGTACAAATGGGCCGGCCCCGAAACCTACGTTTTCATATCTACTCAGGGGAGCTCACTTGCTCCCTGTAGAAGAGGTCGTTGGCCTCTTGCTGGCTTCAGTAGCATTGGAGATGGAAGTATGCTGCTGGTCGTTGTGGGGTTTGGAGGTATCAGGGAAACGGGAAGGGGGAGGCAGGTGTGACATCAACTTGGGTGTCTTCCAGTGCTCGGTGTGGGACATGGACGCAGGCTTCTCACCAGCATGTACGATGCTCACCTCACCAAGGTATGGAGGCGCTGGGGATGGCTCGTTTAGCCCCCCGTCCTTTCCCTGGGGCTCACTGGCAGGAATCTGAAGCTGAGGGGACTCCATGGGGGGACACCCAGGCCATCAGCCAGCCTTGTTTCACGGCCCTGTGGTGAGGGAGACCGTAAGGATAGCGTGGTAATGACCGCTGGCCTTGCTGCGTGCCGGCCGCTCTGTGCTGAGGGCGGCACGGGGGCTCCCTCGTGGATGCCTCACCACTTCCCCGCAAGATGGGATCCGCTGTTAATCCACCTTACAGATGAGACCACTGAGGCACAGAGAGGGCATGTCATTTGCGCAGGGTCGCGTAGTCTGTAAGGAGCGAAACTGCAGTTTACACCTGGATCTGTCCAACCCTAGAGCCTGATGGTGACATGACTGCATCCTCCCCCCTAGACTGAGGGGTGGACGTCACCAGCCAGGCATCAGGGAGCTTGCCTCTGGGCCGGGGCCGTGGAGTCTGGCACCACGAATGGCGACAGAGGTGCTGCAATAGGGAGCCTCCATTTTTAGTGGTTAGGAGCCCAGATTCTGGAGTCAAACGGCTTCCGTTCGAAACCAGCTTCTGCCCCACTGCAGCTGTGGGTCCCCCAGTGGATAACTCAACATCCTCGTCCCTCCATTTCCTCATCGGTAAAATGGGAGTGCTAATAGTACCTCCTCTCTAGGGTCAGGCTGAAGATTAAATTACATGCACGATACTTAGCACAGTCACTGGCCCACGGTAAATGCTCAGTAAATTATTACCGCTCTTGCCATCATCACTTCCTTGTGGCAGAGGCCGTTAGCCGTACAGATCAGGTTTGGAGGCTGGGAAGAAGCCGACAGGGTGCACTGGGAGGGGCCCGGCCTGATAAGTTGCCATGTCTGGCTGGAGAGGGGAGATGTGGAGGCATGGGGTGGTCATTGCCCTTTGTGGGCAGGTGCTTGCTGTCCTAGGGGAATCTGGTGCCCTCCTGGGGTGGGGGGGGGGAGACAGTGGGATGGCTGGATGGGGGCTGAGTGCCTGGCTCCCTGTGGGGAGACCTGAGGACCCCTCAGCTGTAGCCTGTCTAGCAGGTCGGGGACGGGAGCTGCTGGGCGCACCTCCCTCCTCAGTGCTGAGGGCGAGCAGGGACTTCTGAGCACATCTTCCCCTCCCTACCCCTGCAGGATTACACGGTACGGGGCCTCCTGGGCAAAGCCACAGATGACTTCTGTGAGGACGGGCGGCTGGTGGAGAAGTCCACATACGGTGAGAGCCCGCAGGAGCCCAGGGCGGTGGGAGGAGAAGGGCTGTGGCTGCCTTCAAGTTTGCTCTCCTTTCGTTCCTCATGCCCCCGCCAGCCGTGCAGCCCCCGGTGACTCCAGCACACCCGGTGTGGGCTAGCTGTTGGAGGCCTGTGGGCACATCGTTCTGTCTTCCAGGTACAGTTGCCCTGTGCTCTCATGTGCCTCCTGCCTGGCACAAATGTCCCCTCCCCGGGGAAGCGCCTCTAACCCCCAGGTGAACTAGATGGACTCTGAGAACAGTAACCAACTAATGATTAGTGATTTTTAAAAATTTATTTATTAGAGGGGTGCCTGGGTGGCTCAGTGGGTTAAAGCCTCTGCCTTCAGCTCAGGTCATGATCTCAGGGTCCTGGGATCGAGCCCCGCATCGGGCTTTCTGCTCAGCAGGGAGCCTGCTTCCCCCTCTCTCTCTCTGCCTGCCTCTCTGCCTACTTGTGGTCTCTCTCCCTCTGTCAAATAAATAAAATCTTTAAAAAAATTTTTTATTTATTAGAGAGTGAGAGCGGGAGGAGGGGCAGAGGCAGAGAGGGAGAGAGAATCCCAAGCAGACTCCATCCTGAGGGTGCAGAGCCCGATGCGGGGCTCGATCGCATGACCCCATGATCATGACCCGAGCCAAAATCAAGAGTCAGACGCTCAACCGACTGAGCTACCCAGGTGCCCAGTGATTAGTATTTATTATCTGTCTTCCTACCCTGCACTGTCACTGTGGGAGTGGGGACTGTGTCATTCCACTCCTGTGGTTACACGCAGCGCAGAGCCTGGGACATGGGAGGTGTGGTGGGGGTTGGGGGCGGGGTGCGTGTAGGTAGGTGGAAGGTTGGATGGTTGGATGCGTCATTCTTTACTTGTTACCCTCCCTCTAACCCTTTCTATAAGGGTTCTATACCCTCTAACACTTTCTATAAGATCAATTACATCTTTTTTATTTGACAGATGTTTTTGGGCACCAGCCATGGGCCAGGCTATTGGGGGGGGATATATGATGAATCAGATGGGGTCCCCAGTCTCAGCGAACTCAGCAGGGAGAGCTGACACACACCTCTGCATCTTCTTTCTTTCTATTTTTTTTTTTAAGATTTTATTTATTTGACAGAGAGATCACAAGTAGGCAGAGAGGCAGGCAGAGAGGGGGGAAAGCAGGCTCCCTGCTGAGCAGAGAGCCTGATGCGGGGCTCGATCCCAGGACCCTGAGATCATGACCTGAGCCGAAGGCAGAGGCTTTAACCCACTGAGCCCCCCAGGCGCCCCACCTCTGCATCTTCTGCACAGGATTAAGCCTGTGGAAGAGTAACACTCTGTAATCTGTATGGGGGGGTGTGTCAGCATCCAAATCATGTCCAAAGACAGTTACCAGGTTGACACTCTAGTTGGGAGGCAACCAGAATTTGGAGGAGGGGAGATGCTTGTTAATGCTGAGCTAAATTTCTTTCTTTTTTAAAAGATTTTGTTTGTTTGTTTGTTTGTTTGTTTGAGAGGGAGGGAGAGAGGGAGAATGTACATTCAGGGAGAAGGGGGCAAAGGGAGATGATCTTAAGCAGCTCCACACTTGAGTGTGGAGCCCAGCACAGGGCTTGATGTTGCGACCCTGAGATGATGACTTCCTCAGAAATCAAGATTTGGATGCTTAACCCACTGAGCCGTCCAGGCACCCCCTGATCTAAATCTTAAAGAAGAGGGGTGCCTACTTAAGAGCCTTTCCCTCTTCCCCTTCTCCCTGTGTGCCCATGTATGCACGTGCTCTCTCTCTTAAATAAAATAAATCCTTTTTTTTAAATTTTATTTATTTATTTGACAGAGAGAGAGATCACAAGTAGGCAGAGCAGGGGAGGGAGGGGGGGAGCAGGCTCCCCGCTGAGCAGAGAGCCTGATGTGGGGCTCAATCCCGGAACCCTGAGATCATGACCCGAGCCGAAGGCAGAGGCTTTAACCCACTGAGCCACCCAGGTGCCCCTCAAATAAAATAAATCTTTAAAAAACATTTCTTAACAGAAGATTCGTATATCAATTATATAACTAAAAACTGTTAAAACCAAAGCAAATTAAAAGATTTTTTTTTTAATTTATGTGAGAGAGAGAGAAAAAAAGAAAGCGCAAGCAGGAGGAGCTGCAGGCAAAGGGAGAAGCAGGCTCTCCGCTGAGCAGGGAGCCTGATGTGGGGCTCCATCCCAGGACCCTGGGACCATGACCTGAGCTGAAGGCAGACACTTCACTGACTGAGCCACCCAGGTGTCCCAAACCAAAACAAATTAAATGCTGAGAAAGAGACCCAGCTGCAGAGCAGCAGGAGGCAGGAGAAAGAAGTGACGTGCTCCAGGAGGGCTTCTTGGAGGAGGCTACATTTGAGCTGGCTATAAAGGAGGAGGGAGGAGGCAATAGTGGTTACATTTCAGATAAGACAGCTGCGTGAAGGAAGCCAGACAGAGGGAATAAGAGGCCTAGGTCCTTCCAAGCTGGCAGGCCTTTGGTCACCACACCTGTGAACTCTAGTCTTTGGAGCCAAAAGTTGGCTCCTGCCCAGCTGGGCCCCACGATCAGCCTCCTAGCAGTTCGGGAGCGTCCCCAGGCTTAGCAGCTGCCTGCCCTAGTCACTCGGTGGGACCAGCAGGCAGTCACTCCCTCTTGCCATCTGTGTCCACATTCAGACAGATGGCACTTTCCCTCCCAGGGTCCCTGGCGTAAAAAACCCCAGATTGGGGCTCGGGGGACCTGGCTTAGAATATTGGATAAGTCATAGTATGGCTCTGAGCCTCCTTTCCGAAAGAAACTGTTCTTAACTTGGAGTCTGTGAGCCCCTTAAAAATGTCCTCACAATGCGGAGTTCAAGCATAACTTTCTGAGAAGAGGGTCCTGGGCTTTCATAAAAGTCTCAAAGGACTCATAAGCCCCTAAATGGGAGCCCTGGGAGCAGAGGATGCTCTTG
>JAPYYJ010003479.1:0-11509 GCA_028533885.1 Nasua narica | reverse complement strand
GCTACTTTGAACCATTCCACTGGTGCATCAACTAACAGATCAACCATTGTTCCTGCCAAACTTGCTTGTTCTGCCTTCCACATCAAAACCTGTACTGCAGTCTAAAGTCAATTTACCAAAGAGACAAGACTTCTCTCTCTGTAGAATTCAAAATTACATTATGCATCCTGACGTGGCCACAGAAGTCAATTCAATCACTAAACCGGTGCTTCCCAGAGGATGTCCTGTCTAAACGAGGACCTGAAGAACATATAGCTCCGTTAGAAGAGATATATAGAGGAGAACAGGAAATAAACAAGATTACCAGGTTAGTGAGAAAGTATTCAAACCCTTTGCCCCACATAAAATAGATAATTCATCCAGCTGATGTTAAAATGTTTTCAGAATCTGGCTTCGGTTTGGAATAACTATATTCAGGCACTGGGATAGGCAATGGTGGTCTACAGTGGAGGACACTAGAGCTAGCATTATAATAAAAACACATATCCACAAAAAATGTAAATGCATTATAGAGTAACAACAGCACTAATAAATTCATGGTATAAGGTCAAGGTTGTCCAGAACAGTCTTTTATGGAGGTGCAGATTTGTTCACCTACAGAGTGTGAGTTACACTCTTCCTAAGTGCCTTATACCACCTCAAGAAAGGAAAAAGGCACAAAAGTGCATACTATTAGTACTTTATCACAGTAAGTAACAGTAAAAAAAAAAATCTAAATTGGTATTTTAGAATTTGAATTCTTTGGCCTTTTGAATAATTCCCTAAGTGCCAGAGAAGTAGGGTGACGATATAATTTCCCATTTGAACCAGCACTATATTGTCTGTTAAAGGAGATGATGTTAATAATTAGGACAGGAAAACAGGAAGGCAGTGAGTGGGAAAGTCCCAGGCAAACCAGGGTATGTGGTCTCCTAGGGAAAAGAGTTACCTGCAATGAATATATAATGCCAAAGACTTTAGAATTCACAGATGGTGTTTTAACTAGAACTAAATGTTACCTAAAATCATTTACTTAAAACCTTCCTAAACTGCATCCATAAATTACTATGCCAAGATAATACCTAAATTCCACTACAAATGTATTAATGTCAAAATCTAATGATGTTTACCAGTATACCAGTTTCAAGAAATATTTTAGTTCCCTATTTCTTCAGGGAAAAAAATTGTTATCCTAACTTAATTTCATGGAAAGTGAAAGGATTACATTCAAAATGCAACATATTAAGATATGCGCAATTACTTCATTAGATTTGTTAGTATTTAATGATCGCCTTATACATAATATCTATACACTGCATTTTAGCTGACATTATTTAATATATTCAGAGAGATTATGCATATATTATAATCAAACATGATTATATATGCTTACAAATTAACTGCATCTTAAAACATGTTTAATTTGTTTTGATATAATATCATGAACCATGCTGGGCTTGGATCTCTGCCAGATAGACATCAAAGCTGAACCAGTCTTTATTGTAATGAAGCTCATATTTTAAGTGTGTTTAATGCTTAGTTCCTTTGCTATAATCTAATTATAGCCAAGGCAAATCAGCCTGGAGTAAAATTTGCAATAGTTCTAAAGCACAATTTTGTCTTTCGAATAGATGGGTTTACACTTTTATTTTTATCAAAGAATATTTCCACATAATTTAGAAACTTGGAAAGTACTACTCTGCTTATAAAGATAACTGTAAGCTCTGTGTCATTTTCCAAGACCTTTAGCCAAAAGCAATCATTGTAGGTGCTTCTTCTAGTAGTTACCTCTATGTTTTTATAGGTGCAAGCTATTTGGATTTTAAATTCCAGTCATTATTTGTTGACCTCCTGCAAAGAAGGATTTTATTCTTTTACCATTCACATGCCTATACTATCTTGATCCTCACTCTCAACATACTGTAGGCATATCATATATTGAAATCAGTACTTCAAGTATGTAAATACAGATGCTTAGAGGCTCACAGTGTGTATTATACTTTTACTTGTGTGATTTTTTTTTTTTTTAGTTACCTGGGTTAATAAACTGTCTTGTTCTAACTTTTGTTAGCTTTTTATGACTCTATTATTGTTCCTTTTTACTTTGTCTGCCTTAACTCTAAAACACCTCTAAATAAAGTTAGACACATTGATCAGCTTACTCTTTTTGAGAAATACCTCCGGTAATTCTCCTATCTTTGTATGCAAAATGCTTTTTGTATGTAAAATGCTTTTTGTCCTGCTCTAATGAGGACTAATCGATCTCTAGATCTGTAGCATAGATACTATTCTGGGATAGCTCTTTACCATTTTCCTGGGCATTCTCAGTGTCTTTTGAGATTTGGTTTCCAGGTACCCAACTTTAATTCTGTTTTGCACTATTCCCTTGTTCTAGTAGAGCAGTAGCTTTCCTAAAAAAGAATGGATATTTTTTAAGACAAAATTTATTCTACCCTCACACTTCATTAGGAGTTTGCCTGTGTTTATAATTCTTAGTTGGGTATAACTTCCCCTCAGCATCTTATTGTGTCATGGATGCACTACTTTCTCATAATCCTCTAAGGATATTAATTACATGGTTTGTTTTACTTCCTGCATGATCACGGATTTCTCCAAGGTACTTTATGTTATTGCTCTTAGAACTCTTCTGCTAACTTCTGTTTGTTCATATTTGAATGAAACTCTACAAAGCCTGATTCAGAAATTGTGTCAGGATGCCTGTGTGGCTCAGTTGGTTAAGTGTCTGCCTTCTGCTCAGGCCATGATTCCAGGGTCCTGGGATCAAGTTTCTTGGTGGGCTCCCTGCTCAGCGGGGAGTCTGCTTCTCCCTCTCCGTTTGCCTCTCCCCCTGTTCTTTCTCTCTCTCTCTTTCTCTCTTTAGGTCACTTTCTCTCAAATAAATAAATAATCTTTTTAAAAAATTGTGTCATGTATGGAACATATGGACTGGTGGAGTTCTTTATAGTGTACCGGGTATACAAGATGGCTGTTTTGTTAAAAGTCTCCTAAATCTCAGTATTTATAGGTCCTTCCCCTGGGACAGATAGTTTCTACAGAAAGAAATATTCTACTTTTCTGTGTGGGTGACATAAGAAAGTTTTCTAGCATTCTAGAAGCCAAGCAACAGCCTAGCAGAAGAATTATGTATAATAATTGTGAGGGAGACTGAATTCATTCTACTTTACAGAAACTTTTATTTATTCCTCCTGATTTAAGTAAAGCACAATAGAACTATTCTCCCCTGTGCTGATATCTAAACCAAGAAACTTGCTTTTATCTTGAGAACAAACTTTCTTCTCCAGAGACAGGGAAGGTGCATTTAACTGTCTGTGAGGGCTTAAGAAGAGAATCAATAGTTACAATAACAACTTCCTTAGTACGTCTCAAAGGCCTGTGACAGTTTGAACAATGACATGACCACCATAAGCCAGGGCTTTTAGTACTCATGTCATGGCTGTTAGTACTCATAACATATAAATCAGCTGCAAAGTCCTATTTTAGAGTTCTTAGAGTTCGCTCCTAGGACCATTCTTAGTGGCATCTGCCATATGTTGGATTCGCAGAGATTCTGAGATGGCAATTTGCAAATGATTGCAGAGATGGGAAGAGGGGGTGAAGGGATATGCTCTCAGGAACACTATGTGTAAGGATGTGACAGCAGCAAGATAGGATAAAGGAAAAAGCTGAATTGTGATGTAGCTGCAGTGGGGCTGCAGCCATTCTCACAGGGAAATCATGACACTGGGATGCCCTTCAGAGATATTTGATGTAAGAAGCCTAGGTTTTTATGCCCCAACATGGGCCAGTTATTGAATGTAAACTGCTGACAGCAAGGAGGCGTGACCCTTAAGAAATGCTGCTCCTTTTGGCCATAGCAGTTCCTAGTGAGGAACTCTGCTATTTGTTGTTAACAAGCAATACTCCAAGCGGTGGGGCAAATAGGTATCTTGGTCCAGAAGAGAAGATCTGAGTAATGCACAACACACAATTTGGCTGCAAGCTTCTCCATTGCACTGACACCTGGCCCTGCCAATCCACTTGCAAGTACCTCTCAGTTTCAACTTGTGATATAGGCTTGGCCCATAGAAATACATACACTTTCCCCACCACCAGTGATCATGCAAATCTGTTTCCACGACCACCCTCCCTCCTGGCTTTAACATCAAAAGCAAAGCCATCATCTTTCACTCTGTTTTCTGCAAGAGGCAGTGGGGGTGGGGAGAGTTGAATACTGGCCTGTGTGTCCAGAACACTTCCAACTCCAGACCCTCAGGTAAAATGGTGTTCATGGTAACCTCAAGTCTAAGTGCCCCTTATTCACCTTAAGGTCAGAAAATTCCCTTAAAAATTGTCTTCATACATTGTTTTTCTACTGAGACCAGTAATAATGACAAAAGGGAAGATGTCGATTTGGAAATCATTCAGTAAGTCTAACAATATACACAGCATTATTTTTCAACTGGATGGACCCTTAATCTTCACCATCATCACATTAAATATATTATACTTTGAATCCCATGAAGTTGGCAATGTCCTCTGCTATATATTAAACATGATAGAAGTACTACAAACATTTTAAGAAAGAATAAGACAAGAAAAAAAATCAAATAAAGCTTAGAAAAAAATACAACTGTAATTTATTTATATCAAGTTAAAGAAGAATGGTTTATTGGTAGAATGGTTTATTCATAGAGGTACCAGAAGGTATTGGATAAAATCCTACCAGCATCCCTTTTTTTTTTTTCCTACCAAGATCCTTAATAAAAACTCTAAGTAGATAGAAATAAAATAGCAAGCATAAATATAATCTGTGAATTTCAGTTTTACTTCTCATTACTTCTAAATCATAGTTCTCTCCTCTTCTTAAAGTTTCTAATATTCCCCTAAGTGAAGCAGCTATTTCATACTATTCTCTAAGCAGGATATTAAGAAGAATTTTAATTTTTTTTTATAAATGTGGTCTGGATTTCCTTTAAGTAAGAATAATCTCTAGCAATTAGGTGATTTAAGTTTAAGCATTCCTGTGGATTGGCATCAATTAAACGTTGGCAAGGTCAACGCAAACTGAAAGTGGAATAAAAATTGTAAGCGTCTGGTGATAAAATAAGCATTGAGTAATTGGTCATGTTTGTAGCCAGGGATATGTTTTCAATCTGCTTAAGATTGAAAACACAATCTTTGAATTTTGAATTTGAAAACACAACATCATATACATGTAGTTCTGGAAAGAAATTGGTTGTTTTGCATTTAAAATTTCCAGGTCAAAATGACATCATGAAAATGAAAGGTCTGAGAAGCTAAATGCATCGTCCCCTGTGTTCCTCAGAGTAAAGATGACAGATCATCCATCAAGCAAGGCTGATTCCCAGCTAACAATCTAACAATGACACGTTCATTCTTTCTATTGCACAGAACAGTATAAGGAAACAACATGAGCTCAAACTTTGCTTAAATTTTGGTTTCAATATGTATTAGATGTGTGAATTTTAACATTTAGCAAGATTTCTGAATATTTTTCCATATCATTAAAATAGAAATATTAATATTCACCTGACAGAGCTATTAAAATATTAGTAATGAAGAATATAAACTACTTAATACTAAGTACCTGAGATAAGTCAGGTGATTATGTTTCTAGTTGAAGACAATAGAACAAACTATATTATGTACATAAATAATATAAGGTTCTATGCTAGAAGAACAAACTTTTAGTTTCAGATAAAGTATATGAGGTTTTGAACTGAGAAATAGTACCATTTCTGCCATTGGAAAACTCTTAATATTACAACATCCAATAATTATAGACTACTCAATACATGCTGGGTAATGTCTGAAGCACTTTATATTTATCAGCTCATTTAATCCTCACAACTTCTTATATGGTAATTACTATTATTTTTCTAATACTACAGATAAGAACAGAGTAGTACACAGAGGCACAGAGTCATTTAGTAGTCAGCATTGGAAGTCTGGCTCCAGAGGTCTTATTTCTAATTACTATAGTACATTGTCTTCCATGATTTGACCCAAATGATGCAACATATCATAAACATGTAAAGCTAGAATTTCCTGAGAACATAATTTCTATGTCACTCTAGGTAGAAAAAATATGAACTTCAAGGAGGAAATTCTGCAGCTTACATACTTTGTCAAAATTAATATTAAAATCTCTTCTAAAGGTAATAAAATCTATCTCAAAAACATATTTACACCCCCATGTTCATTGCAGTGTTATTTACATTAGCCCCGACATGGAAACAACCAAGTGTCTATTCAGGAATGAATGAATGAAGATCATACATATACCCCCTACGCAAATATTATGCAGTCATAAAAAAGGAAATTTTGCCTTTTGCAACAACATGGTTGGTCCTGGAAGGCATTAGGCTAAGTCAAATAAGTCAGACAGAGAAAGACAAATACTTTATGTTCTCATTTCTATGTGGAATCTGAAACAGTTGAACACTTAGAAAGAATGGAATGGTGGTTGCCAGCGACTGGGGAAAATGGAGAGATGTTTGTCAAGGAGGACAAACTTCTGCCTGTAAGATTATTGAGTTCTGGAGATCTAATGTACAGCATGGCGACAATGATTAAGAGTACTCTATTATATACTTGGAAGCTGTTAAAAGACTAAATGTTATCATCGCACACAAATGAGGGGATGGAAGCATTTAAACTTACTATGGTCATTTCACAATATATACATGTATCAAATCATCACATTGTACATCTTAAATTGACATAAGTATATGTCAGTAATAGGTCAGTAAAGCTGGAAACAAAAAGGTCGTTTAAAGAAGTTGCCTTTGTGTTTTGTCAGAGACTATAGCTTTTTCAAAATGTTACCAACAAATATTTTTAGTGTACTCTGCTTCAGCCTGTCAAGAAAAGCGTCTGGTGTAAAAAGGAGGAATTTGAACTTGATTTCACTTTATTTAGGTTATCTTTAATTATTCAGAAAACATCCCTTCAGAGAGAAGTTGGTGGTTATCCAAACTTTAAGTACTATTGCTCTTCATGAAATGTGATTTTTGGTCTCTTGGTCATTTTTGCATTCATTTTTCTAAATCACATATTACATTATACTCCTGGTTGCTTTCCTTTTGATTGCTTATCATTTATTTTTTCTTTCCTTCTCATTTTTTAGGAAGAAATGGTGTTTCCTTTGTTTCAATAGCCAAGCTACCATGCACTATTTTAGTTCTAATATAGATGACTTCTCATTTCTAATTCTTAAAGTCATATTTTCTGACAGAGGCTAATTTCTGAAAAATGAAGATTTGTCATTTTTTTAAGCTTCACTTAATTTTATATCATAGGCTATATTCCTGTTTGTCTTTTTATCTGTCCATAGATTAATATCCCTAAGAATTTCTTACATGTACTACTTTGTAGAGATCAATATTTTTTAGCCTTCTGTTTATTATTTGATTGCTTATGACCAGTTGGGGTAAATTTGTAATTCTCAGAACCTGGGACATGATGAGATATTAACATGGCTAATAGAAATTTTTTGAGTTGGCATCTTTGTGAGACTTAAGAACATAAAACTAGGAGCTAGATCATTACACATTTTAAGTTTTATATTCTTGGATGCCATGTTGTATTGTCTACTTAAAAATAGCTCAAAATTCCATTAATGAGGAGAAGGGTTCCAAAATTACCTGCTAAATTCTAATCACCTCATTCTAAAGAGCAACCTATCATCTACCTATCTTAAAGGACAGACTCTGAGTACAGGATTGTTGTGATGTTGAAGTATTAAGATATAGTCCAAGGAACTACTGGTAAAGAAGTGAGGGGTCAGACAGGGTAAAGAAAGAGACAAAGCCATTTTGCAATGGCAAGCAGAGTCTCACAGAGGGTAACTTTGTGTCAGATCCCACAGAGGTGTCCGGAAGCTTTCACATTACATTTCAGAGTCACCCATGTAGGAAGAAAGTGCAAGGATCTCATCTCCCATTAAGTAAGAGAAATATGTAGAAGACAACGAGATGTCTTTCAACAAATGAATGCATAAAGAAGATATGGTACATATAAACAATGGAATATTATTCAGCCATCAGAAAGGATGAATACCCACCATTTGCATCAACATGGATGGAACTAGAGGGGATTATGCTAAGTGAAGTAAGACAAGCAGAGAAAGACAATTATCATATGGTTCCACTCATATGTGGAACATAAGCAATAGCACAGAGGACCATAGGGGAAGGGGGGGAAATATGAAGGAGGAGAAATCAGAGAGGGAGATGAACCATGAGAGACTGTGGAGCCCAGGAAACAAACTGAGGCTCTCAGAGGGTATGGAGGTGGGGGAAGGGGGTAGCAGGGCAATAGGTATTAAGGAAGGCACATGTTGTGATTAGCACTGGGTATCATACATAACTAATGAATCACTGAACACTACATCAAAAACTAATGATACGGTGGCTAAACATAATTTAAAAAAAAAGAAAGAGAAACATATGGGAAAAATCATTGTAATTAAATGAAAAAGAACTAAACATTAAAGGATAAAAATTGCTGCATCATTTCAGTATTGAATCTTCATATATCCCTAGAATTGACCCAAATCACATGTATTTCCTTTCTTGATATCCTATATATTTTTTATAAGATTTTATTTATTTATTTGACACAGAGAGAGAAGATTACAAGCAGGCAGAGAGGCAAGGCAGGCAGAGAGAGAGGGGGAAGCAGGCTCCCTGCTGAGCAGAGAGCCGGATGCAGGGCTCGATCCCAGCACCCTGAGATCACGACCTGAGCCAAAGGCAGAGGCTTTAACCCACTGAGCCACCCAGGCGCCCCAATATCCTATATATTTTTGTCCATTAAGCTATAAAAAATTTATATCTAAGAATATATTAAAATGAGCTAATACAGCCTACATTTTTTAAATATCCATGGATTTTTTTAAATTTTTGAACATATTAGTACTTATTTCCCTGCTCCTTCCTAAGGTTCTGAGAATATTCTATAAACCTTGGTAATTTAACAAATATGTTTCCCTCCTTGATTATCCATCCATGTATTTCACCAAATATCCTAATTTGCTTCCAATTTGTACTTTCATCAACAACAACAAAAAATCCATTTCTCAATTCATGGTTTTTTATATTCTTGGAAGAATGCAGGCGTTGAATAAAAAGGAAGCCTTCTAGCATATATTCTTTATGCTAATAAAGAATATGCTTAGGAAAACATGTTTTGAAAAACATGATTTTCCAAAGTATCTGTTAAAATAAATCCAAGGAATCCTATTTAAAACTCAGAAACCATTTTCCAGGCAATGTCTCAAAAAAGGAGAAATAGCTCAAGAATTATACCACATAGCATACAGTTCCTTCAAGGGTAGCTTTTTAATTTGTGTCACTTCCCATCTGCTGGTTTTCAAAGAGTCATAAATATGGAAAACCTTGATGTGACGTCTGGAAATGACTAACTGATGATTAAACATAGTATCTTTTCCCCTAAAGAGCAGAAAACGACTTGGAGACATTTTCTAGCTGGCCCTAACCTGTGAATTTAATAGAATATGTGACACTGACGCTTTATACATGAGAGAGAGGTGAAGGCAGGACCCACCTTAGCTAATCACTGTGCTTACTTAGATCAGGTATGAGAAAGCATAACACAGGGCCTAATCTTCCCTTAGACCATACATTGTGATAATTCTTATATTACATATAGGGACATGGTATAAGTGGTAAGAATATGGTTTCTGGAACCAGATTGCATGAGTTTGATTCCCAGCTCCAGTTCTTCTAGTTAGTGTGACTTGGGACAAGTTACTTAACCATCTGTGCCCTACCATCTTCAGTTGTGCTCCTAATAGAACCTATGTTGGTTTTATAATGAGGAATAGATGAGCTAATACATGTAAAGTGCTTGTAACATTTAAGTCTCCTATAGGTTAAAATTATGCATAACTATAACTTAGCTATGTTACAAAAACTCACAGAAATTAAGAGTGCTAAGGATTCCATAATTCTCCTTCTGTATTCATTTTAGATAATCATAAAGCAGTTTCTCAAAGTGTGGAACCCAGGCCACCAACATCCATATTACCTGAGAAACTAAAAATTTCACCTCACACCTGCTAAATCGCAAACTCTCAAGTTAATGCCCAGAAATCAGTGTTTTAACATGTCCTCCAGGTGACTGTAAGGTACAGTAAAGTATAAGCACCACTGTATAGCATATTCTAGCCTACAGAGTATCCTTTAAGCTAAAATGACTTATGTACTTATCAGCAATTGATTTAAAGAAATAATAAAAAATGTGTGTGGTGATCTAGGATGGGAAAGAAAATAAAAACCTTTCCATATAACAAAAACAAAATTGAAACAAATTTTTGGCAAGGTTTTACTTGCAAAAAGAAATTAAGAAGTTTATAAAAGATGTATATACCTCAGGCCCCAGGCATGATTATTTTGAAGTTCAATAGTAAGAGAAAATAATGAGATTCATTCCAGGGCACCTGAATGGCTCAGTTAAGCATCTGGCTCTTGATTTCAGCTCAGGTCAGGGTCCTCAGATTAGGCCCCATGTTGGGCACTATGCTGGGTTGGAGCCTGCTTGAGATTCTCTATGCTTCTTCTGCCTCTCCCCCAACTCCCAGCTCACACTCTCATTCTCTCTTTAAAAAAAAAAAAAAAAAAGATTCATTCTTCATTCTTTAAACATTGCTTGAACTACTTCAAAATGTCTTATGCAAAGCACTGAGTACAAATCTGTAAGTTGTGTACTTTTAATAAGTGATATTTGCTATTACTATTTACTAGCACAGTTCCATTCATAGAGTCATGAGAAATACTCAACCTTAGACTCACAGAGCCTAATGGAAATCATCTACAAATTCTGTCCAAATTTGGTCAATTTTAATCTGTATCTGTGCAGAACCATATCCAAAATATCTAAATTTTAATTTAAATAACACATTTTAATTCCATTTAATTATGAAAAATATAATCATTTACATCCATTAAACTCCTTATTAATATACAATTTATAGTCCATCTTAGTTCATGCAAAACAAGTCAACTGATAAGTTTCTTACCACAATGCATTTTTTTAAAATTTTCATTAACATATAACATATTATTTGCCCCAGGGTACATGTCTGTGAATCATCAGGCTTACACATTTCACAGCATTTGCCATAGCACATATCCTCCCCAATGTCCATAACTCTACCCACCCCTACCTCCCAGCCACCCTTAGTTTGTTTTGTGAGTTTAAGAGTCTCTTTTGGTTTGTCTCATTCCCCATCCCATCTTGTTTCATTTGTCTTCCCCACCCCCCATTACCCCCTGCCCTGCCTCTCGAATTCTTCATATCAGAGCGATCATGTGATAATTGTCTTGTACAATTACTGACTGACTTATTTCGCTTAGCATAATACTCTCTAGTTCCATCCACGTCATTGCAAATGGCAAGATTTTGTTTCTCTTGATGGCTGCATATTATTACATATATATATATATATATATATATATATATATATATATATATATATACCACC
>JAPYYJ010003478.1:0-11509 GCA_028533885.1 Nasua narica | reverse complement strand
TTTCCCTAAGTCTGTTCTCATGATTCCTGAGCAGTTTGCTCCAGCTCTCCTCCTGACCTTTCATCTCAACCATTTTATCCTCTAGATCACTAATTCTATCCTCTGTCTCCATAACTCTAGCTGTTAGACTATTTAGATTGGATTGGATCTCATTAATAGCGACTCTTACATCTGCTATACTGGATCTCATTTCTGCCCTTAGAGATTCTATAATGTTTTTCTCCATCCTAGCCATTGCCTGGATAATTGTCACCCTGAATTCCCTTTCTGACATACTGTTTATGTCCATGTCCAATAGTTCTGAGGGAGAGGGTGCAGTCTCTGGGTTTTTCCTCTGTTGGGTGTTCCTCCTCCTAGTCATGTTAATGAGAGACATTTCTTTTTTTTAAAGATTTTATTTATTCATTTGACAGAGAGGAGAGAGATCACAAATATGCAGATGCAGATGCAGGCAGAGAGAGAGGGGGAAACAGGCTCCCTACTGAGCAGAGAGCCCGATGTGGGGCTCGATCCCAGGACCCTGAGATCATGACCTGAGCCAAAGGCAAAGGCTTTAACCCACTGAGCCACCCAGGTACCCCGATAAATGACATTTCTATAACAATCTACCAATCAGATAAATTCCAACAACCTTGTAACAAATGAAGAAAGGCATGTATGCAGAAAGAAGAGGACATGCTCAGCCATACCATGATTATGATTATTGATCATAATCAATACCATGATTTTTAAAAACACAACAACAACAAAACATAATAAAACAAAAAACAGCTTAAAATAAGCAATCAAAATAAACAAAATTATGGTGAATGTATCAGAAATCACAAAATACCCTTCCCAGAGTCTTGCAATTAAAGATGAAAGACAAGGATTAAATAAGGATTAGATTAAGGCAGCAAGAAGAAAGCTTATGTTCAAGTTGGGAAACAAACATAAGACAATCATCAGCAATATCATCATGACTGGTATATACTAACTACCTATATCAATGCTATTTGTTGGGAAACAAAAGATTAAATGAGGATTAAAGTGGCAAGGAGAAACCCTATGTTCCAGTTGGGAAATGAGCATAGGAACACATCAACAATATCATCATGACCAGTATTTACTGACTATATATAGCAATGTTGTTTGTTGGGAAACAAGTATTAAACAAGGTTCAGATTAAGGAGGCAAGAAGAAACCTTATCTTCTTTCAGGTTGGGAAATGAGAGAAGGTAATCATCACCAATATTATCATGATCAACTATACTGACTATATCGATCAATGCTATTTGTTGAAAAACAACTGTCCATGGGTCTCCCATGTTTCTGCACATCTTATATGCAGAGGTTTTTGAAAGTCCTCTTGTCCCAAACTATTTTTTTAAGGATGTCTGTATAGTGAACAGCTTAAGAATATAAAGTGTCTTCTTCCAGAACAAGTTTGTTTACTGTCCAGCATAAATGATCCAGGTTCCTTAAAATCAAGGTTTCTCTCCTGTAACATATACATATACAAAAATTAAATAAGGATATACAGATATCACCTCTCATCTTCATAGCGCCCCATTAAAAACTGGGGCCCAGGAAATGAGAGCAAGAAAATGTGACACTTTGGTTACCACTTTTGCTATAATAATAAAGCCCTTTGTCTCCAACCCGAGAGTCTTATGTCTTCTGCCAGTACCCATGAAACTGGCAGGGTAACTTATTGGCTTACAAATAGGACCTTTCATAGTTCTTGACAACCATAAGCATTTTATAAATATTATCCCCTAAATATCCCATTATCCTATAAGGAGAGTACTCCTACTATTTTCATTTCATAGATACATACATAGAACAAATGTTGATCAAATGCCAATTATATACCAGGTAGTGTTTGAGGTACTGAAGATGGAGCTGTGAAAAATACAGAGAAAATCTTTGTCTTTGCGGAGCTTTACAGTAGATGATGAAATGAGTATGATGATGAAATTAAGACCCAGAAAAGTATGTACCTTGCCTAGGGTCAGGCAAGTAATACTTGTAAGTAATGGAGCCAGGTTGCATCTGAGCAATAGGACTCTCTGAGCCTGAACTCTCAACCACTATACTATAGTGCCTCCCACACTGTGGTGATAAAAAGGCCTAGTCATGAGATTCCAAAGATTACTGCACTTAGAATCATCTGGCACTATAACCCATTAAAAGAAACCAGGACTCCCAGAAGAAATATCCTTGCAAGTCTGGAGCAGTAAAAATGGCCTAGCATATTTTGTTCTAAAAGAATGCAAAAAAGCCAGAAAGATAACCAGGATACGAGGATCATATCTAAAGAACGACCTCAGTCTTGCTCAGGCTTCCAAGAGGCCAAATTTGAGCATTACTGAAGATAACTGCAATGGACTGAAACACATGAAATGTGTTCATTATAATACCTTAAAAATATATTCATTATGATATTTTTTTAAAAATTCCACATTTACAGGATGGTACGTGTTAAAGGGATGAACTGTGCTCCCCTGAGCATTCATACGTTGAAGCCCCAGGACTGTGTCTGTATTTGGAAACAGAGTCTTTAGAAAGGTAATTAAAGTTAGATGAGGGCATATGGGTGAGTCTTAACCCAATATGACTGGTATCTTATAAGAAGGCATTCAGGAATAAACACAGACCAAGAGACAACTGTGTAAAGACAAAAAGAAAAAACAGCCATCTAAAAGTCAAGGAGAGAATCCTCAGAATGAAATTAACCCTACCAACACCTTGATCTCAGACCTCTAGTCTCCAGAACTGTGAGACAATAAATTTCTGTTGTTTAAGCCACTTAACCTATGTTATTTGTTATGACAGATCTAGCAAACTAATGCACTAGGAAACCACCTCCTTAATTTGAAAGATGGTAAGTCAAGCCATTATTTTATCTTTCCTATATGAGCTGTGATTTAGAGTAACCAAACAGTTGATAAGGATAAGTTCCTTTTTGTTTTTAGAAAAGAATTATAGCTAATTGAGCAAGAAGGAATAACAGAACTAGAATACCCATTTGCAACACTTAATAGATTTAGAAAATGAACATCAATGGCTGAAAAAAATGACACAAAGAGAAAAGACTAAACATTACATACCTTCCTGATAGAAGTATAAAATACTACCTTTGAAGTTTCCAGGGGGGCAAAAAGAACCCAAATCTGATCAAGCTTCTAGATTTAACTACCAATGTATAGGAAATACAGGAACATGTTAGATGACACTGTAGGTATCAGTGAAATCCAGATGTAGAAAACCGTCTAAGACAATAGATCTGATTTCTGCAACAACAACAAAAATCCCCAAGAAACAAAACAACAAACAAAAAGAAATGAAGGAAAAACCAATCTCAGCATACAGACCTTATTTAGACACAAAATTCAAACAAACTGTCACAGAGATAGAGATAATTAGAAAAATGCAAACATTGATTGGATATTTGATAATATTAAGGAATTTTTATTCTTTTTAATTTTTTAATTTTTAGTTTTTAATTTTTTAGGCATGATAAATGATATTGGCCTTTTTTTTCAGGGCGACTATCTTTTAAGAGATATATATTGTAGTATTTGCAAATGAAATAAATAACATAATGCCTGAGATTATTTTCAAAATTCAGGATAAAGAAACAGGAATAGATATAGATGAAATAAGATTAGCCATATAGTGATAATTAATGAAGTTACATAGATGATGGATAAGAGGAGTTCATAATGCTGTTCTATTTTTATATTTCCATAACTTCCATTATGAAAAGATAAGAAGATTTAGGGTGTTGTTAAAAATACATAGCATAGGCCCTCCCACTTCCCAAGATTCTTATTGTGGATTTAGACCTAATTGTGTGGATTATAAGCATCTTATCTAGTCATCTTATCATTTTATCTATCTTATCATTTTAACACAGATGTGGAAGAAACACCAGCCTAGAGGTTCCACACTTGAGACAAGCAGGCCTTAGGTATTAGGAAATGCTTAAGCCAAAAGCACACGCAGACTCCCTGGACCCCCAACAGCAGCCAGATTAGTCTACATCAGCCAATGCTGATCCATTTTGTCCTTTCTAAGAAAAGGACCAAGGACTGGACTGAAAGGATCAATCCAGTTTTCTTTCACAACACACCACACATGTCTACTGTCTTTTCAGGGGTGTCTCACCCCTTCAGGTACAAAATGTGGTCCCAGAGACACAGTCTCCCAGCTTTCCATCATCTCTGAAGATAACAGAAAATGACAAAAACTTACAACTACTTAAACAGCAAGCAAATGCCAGAAAATGGCAGACATGTAAGAAAATAGATGGACGTAACTGGACTGAGAAAAACCAAAATCCAGGCTTTAACTCAGAAAAAAGTCTAATTTATCTCTGCATCTCCAGCAGGCACTCAGTAAATGCATTTGGTTAATGAAAAAAATTAATAAAGCTAATGAAACAATGCTCCCGTGATGGGTAAGGAGGAGGGAGATGACTAATATAGGAAAGGAAAATACAATCATCATCCTAAAGACTCAGAAATACAGCATCTAAAACAACCTGCCAGAGGAGTCAACAGAAAATACTGAAAAACTCTTTAATATGCTCATTAGAATGCAACAAGACTTTTATGAAAAAGGTACAAAAGCCATAATGAAAGAAGTGGCTAAGGAGAAAATGGGATAAAATAAAAAGGAAGGTGAATAAAATAAGGAGGGAAACTAAAATTCCAAAAAGAGCATTTAACCCCCCACTAAAAGCAGTGAAGAGCAAGTGAAGTAAAAATAGATTCCAAACTGTAGAAGACACCAAAGAAAAGATGGTATATAAAACAAAAACAAGTCTTCCAACCCCCATGCAAGGCAAGAATATATTAAAAATAAAAAACAAGAAAGCAGAAGTATGTCCAAACTTATCCATTATGGATGATCGTTATAAATGAATTTAACTCCCCCCTATTAAAGATAAAGCCTCTCAGATTAAGGCTACTACCTGTCAAAATAACCAGATCAGGTATACATCAAGCAGATAAAAATAAAAGAAAGAGGGTGCCTGGCTGGCACAGTCAGCAGAGCATGGCACTCTTGATCTCAGGGTTCTGGCCCCACATTGGGTGAAGAGATTACATAAGAAAAAAATTAATAAATAAAAATAAATAGAAGAAAGAGGGAATGGCAATATTAATATAAGACAGTAGATTTCAAAGCAAAAGCACTAAGCAGAACAGTGACTAGGATCAAACAGTCATGAATTTATATGTGTAAAATATCACTGCACTGAAAAAAATAAAAAGAACAAAAAGAATAAGAAGCAAGTTATTAGAAATACAAGGGAAGTTGGACCTACAAAATATAACACCATTAAAAGAGCACACTCCTCTCAATCTGATGTATTTTGTAGGAAAAAAACAACAAAGCACAGAGGATTGGAATAACGTAACTGATAAAGTTAATGGGTTTGTATCGGACTTTGTAACTCACCTGTAAAAAATACATCTTCCTTTTAAGTATCAATGGAACTTTTATTAAAAATGATAATCCATCGGGAAACAAAGAAAACCTCAGAAAGTTCTTAAGTTCTTAAGTAAAAATGACACAAAGTCATAGTCTGTTTCCAAGGCGATAAAATTTCAAACAATTAGAATTTTCAACAACAAAAATTAAAATTTAAAATTTTAAACAACAAAAAGTAGAAATTTTAAAATAATACACTAAGTAATACATACGACCAAAAAAATCTATTACAGGTTAAGTTTAACAATAACAAGACTTAGGAAATAAAATTCGGTACACTCCAAAGAATTTGTATAGCCTTAAAGCTTTCAATAGTAGACAAACAACCAAAAATCTTCCTGTTCACTTACTGATACCTAGAGTTTCTTCCCAAAAAAGTGGGTGGGGAAGGAATGAAAATTTTTCATTAATAGTAAGAAATTAAAGTCCATAGTTTAAGATAACACACTTCAAAATGAACCCGTTTTAGGCCACCTGCACTCAGCTGATCAGTTGATAAAATATAACTAATACCAGATGCTTCCATGTTTTTATAGGGCATAGAGGTAAAGAGCAGGAACGCAGAGAGAGTCACAAGTTTAGAAGGGTTCAAAAAGTAGACACTGAGGACACAGAAAAGAGTTTAATATGTATCCATTTTTCTTAGTGTAAGTACCTTAATCCTAACATAAATTGAATCTACACAGACAAGTAGTGCAAGCAGGAAGTTCTATTTTACATCAGTTATGTTGGGAAAATGAATTGACTTCATTGCCTATAAAGGTTGTGGTTGCTAATAGTTCTAATAATCAAGAATAAAGGAAAATATCTAGGTTTGTGAACTACTGCAGTAGCAGTAGGGAAATAAACCCTGTATTCTGATTATAAAATGGACAGTTTCTATATCTGCTGAGGATTAAGCTAATATTTCATTATATTAGTTTTAGGAATAGGTACCATTCCTCAAGTACCTGACTGTGTGAGGAACTATGTAACCTAATCACATAGTTACTAATTACTGTAATTACTGTAACTAGTTACAACTAGTTACTAGTTAGACAACTATGTCAACCTAAACACCAAAAGGACAGGTTGGCATCACCAATTTACCTCAGAGCCAACTGAGTTCCATAAGGGCCAAAGACCATATAACTACCAAAGGTGCTAGTCGGGATTCCAAGCCCAGAGCTCAATACATTATAATTATTAAATAAAACTATGTGGCTTAGTATCAGGTTATACACAAATTATAGGCTCCCAGCTAATACTAATTAGGCATGTGACTTGGACACTCATTTATTCAAAAAATACTTATTGAGCATCTTCTGTGTACAAGTTTCTGTGTTTAGATATGAAAGCTCAGAGTTCTCAAATCTGAAAAACTATGAACAAGTATACTATCCACCTCACAAAAGCCCTTTTTTGTAAACAGACAAATTTCTCTCCATTCGACTATACCACAGCAGAGCATCTCATTCATTATCAAAGTCACCTTGGGGGCTAGTAATGTGAAACACAACACAATACAATCATTTCAAAGATCTCCTCCAGCATTCCCATGGTTGGCCAGAATTAGGAACCTGAAAAATAACTGCATTTTTGCTTCTTAAAAAAGATGTGTTGCTTATTAACATACGTTCATTTAAAAAGCATGAACTCAAAAAGAGAACATCACATCTTAAGTAGTATTAGTATAGCATGTTTAGGGTGACTAAAATATTATTAACCTTTAGAAAGGCTCAGCAAATTTAAGCAGTTTAAAAATAACAAGAACATGGGACACCTGGGTGGTTCAGTTGGTTGAGCAGCTGCCTTTGGCTCAGGTCGTGATCCCAGTGTCTTGGGATCGAGTCCCGCATCGGGCTCCTTATTCCACAGGGAGCCTGCTCCTCTCTCTGCCTCTGCCTGCCTCTCTGCCTGCTTGTGTTCTCTCTCTGTTAAATAAATAAATGGAATCTTTAAAAAAATAAATAAAAATAACAAAAACATGGTTTCTGAGCTTGGGAGAACTAAACCAAAGCACTGCTGAACACAAAGAGAAAATTCTTTGCCATAGAGATGTGCCACTTTGGCCTTCAGGAAGAAGACAGGTTTCCATGTAAAGAATGTTAAACAAGAGACATCAGATCCACTCTTCTGCAAATATTCCTGAAGGAATCAGCATGGACAGAAAAAACAGAGGGAAGCATTACCACACAACAGCTCCATGAAAAACTGGAGACAGTGGCTGCATCTTTTCCATCAATGAACTGCTCACTGTAACCAACCTTCCTATGACGCTCACATAGTAATTATCCAATCCTGGAGGAATAGAGCTCCTGAAAAATGAACAGATGCTCCTGAAAAATGAACCTACTTTTCCTTTAACACACACACACAGTCAAGCACTCAGCCCTCAAAAGGCCATAAACAAAATATCCATTAACAGTCTCTATTAATCAGGGAACAAAGACTCCCAAGAGTGAACCTGAGCTAATTGCTTGGCCCATCCCTGGGCAAGGGCGAGGCAATTCCACCTCAGGCAAAGACATTTGAGAACCAAGTTCAAAAGGCCCCTCCCTCAGAAGATCAGTGAGAATATCCAGGCAAGCCCAAGTTCATCAATCAGTGAAAACTGTGGAACTCCAGAGTACTTTTTTCTCTCACTCATCTATTCTTAGCTCGATAAAATGACAAGGCGGAAAAACTCACCACACACACAAAAAAAAGAACAAGAGACAGTACCGACGGCTAGAGAGCTAGTTAATACAAACATCAGTAATATGTCAGAAATAGAGTTCAAAATGACAGTTATCAAGATGCTAGGTGGGCTCGAAAAAACCATGGAAGAGATTAAAGAATCCCTTTTGGGAGAAAGAAAATCCCTTTCAGGAGAAATAAAAGAAATAAAATCTAACCAAAAAGAAATCAAAAAAGCTATTAATGAGGTTCAAACAAAAATGGAGGCTCTTAATGCTAGAATAAATGAGACAGAAGAAAGAATTAGTGACATAGAAGACCAAATGACAAAGAATAAAGAAGCTAAGAAAAAGAGAAACAACTATTGGGCCGTGAGGGAAGAATTTGAGAGATAAGTGGTACCATAAGATGCAACAATATTAGAATAATTGGGATTCCAGAAGAAGAAGAAAGACAGAAAGGGGTGGAAGGTATATTGGAACAAACTATTGTAAAGAATTTCCCTAATCTGCTGAGGGAACAAACACCAAAATCCAGGAGGCAGAGAGAACCCCCCTCAAAATCAATAAAAATAGGTCTACACCCCATCATCTAATAGTAAAACTTAAAAGTCTCAGTGACAAAGAGAAAATCCTGAAAGCAGCTCGAGACAAGAAACTGGTAATATACAGAGGCAGGAATGTTAGGTTAGCAGCAGACCTATCCACAGAGACCTGGCAGGCCAGAAAGGACTGGCATGATATATTCAGAGCCCTACACGAGAAAAATATGCAGCCAAGAATACTATACCCAGCTAGGCTGTCACTGAAAATAGATGGAGAGATAAAAAGCTTCCAGGACAAACAAAAACTAAAGGAATTTGCAAACACCAAACCAGCCCTAGAGGAAATATTGAAAGGGGTCCTTCTAAGCAAAGAGAGACCCTAAAAGGAACAGAGACCAGAAAAGAGGAGAGACAATATACAGTTAACAATCACCATACAGGCACTACAATGGCACTAAATTCTTATCTCTCAATAGTTACCCTGAATGTAAATGGGCTAAATGCCCCAATCAAAAGACACAGAGTAACAGAATGGATAAAAAAATATAAGACCCATCGATATGCTGTCTACAAGAAACTCATCTTGGACTCACAGACACCTCCAGCTTTAAAGTGAGGGGGTGGAAAACAATTTACCATGCTAATGGACATCAAAAGAGAGCTGGGGTGGCAATCCTTATATCAGATAAATTAGATTTTAAGCCAAAGACTATAATAAGAGATGAAGAAGGACACTATATCATACTTAAAGGGACTGTCCCACAAGAAGATCTAACAACTGTAAACATATATGCCCCTAACGTGGGAGCAGCCAATTATATAAACCAATTAATAACAAAGTCAAAGAAACACATCAACAATAATACAATAATAGTAGGGGACTTTAATACCCCCCTCACCGAAATGGATAGATCATCTAAACAAAAGATCAACAAGGAAATAAAGGCTCTAAATGACACAATGGACCAGATGGACATCAGATATATTCAGAACATTCCATCCCAAAGCAACAGAATACACTTTCTTCTCTAGTGCACATGGAACATTCTCCAGAATAGATCACATCCTGGGACACAAATCAGGTCTCAATTGGTACCAAAAGTCTGGGACCATTCCCTGCTTATTTTTGGACCACAATGCTTTGAAACTCGAACTCAATCACAAGGGGAAAATTATAAAGAACTCAAATACATGGAGGCTAAAGAGCATCCTACTAAAGAATGAATGGGTTAACCAGGAAATTAAAGAAGAATTAAAAAAATTCATGGTAACAAATGAAAATGAAAACACAACTGGTCAGAATCTCTGGGACACAGCAAAGGCAGTCGTGAGAGGAAAATATATAGCAATACAAGCCTTTCTCAAGAAACAAGAAAGATCTCAAATACATAACCTAACCCTACACCTAAAGGAGCTGGGGAAAGAACAACAGATAAAACCTAAACCCAGCAAAAGAAGAGAAATAATAAAGATCAGAGCAGAAATCAATGAAATAGAAACCAAAAGAACAGTAGAACAAATCAATGAAACTAGGAGCTGGTTCATTGAAAGAATTAATAAAATTGATAAACCCTTGGCCAGACTAATCAAAAAGAAAAGAGAAAGGACCCAAATTAATAAAATCATGAATGAAAAAGGAGAAATCAAAACCAACACCAAAGAAATACAAACAATTATAAGAACATATTAAGAGCAGCTATACGCCAGCAAACTAGACAATCTGGAAGAAATGGATACATTCCTAGAGACACAGAAACTACCAAAACTAAACCAGGAAGAAATAGAAAACCTGAATAGGCCCATAACCAGTAAGGAGATTGAAACGGTCATCAAAAATCTCCCAATAGGGGCGCCTGGGTGGCTCAGAGGTTAAAGCCTCTGCTTTCGGCTCAGGTCATGATCCCAGGGTCCTGGGATCGAGCCCCACATCGGGCTCTCTGCTCGGCGGGGAGCCTGCTTCCCCCTCTCTCTCTGCCTGCCCCTCTGCTTACTTGTGATCTCACTCACTCTCTGTCAAATAAATAAATAAATCTTAAAAAAAAAAAAAATCTCCCAATAAACAAGAGCCTAGGACCAGATGGCTTCCCAGGGGAATTCTACCAAACATTTAAAGATGAATTAAGACCTATACTCCTGAAATTGTTCCAAAAAATAGAAATGGAAGGGAAACTTCCAAACTCATTTTATGAGGCCAACATGAACTTGATCCCAAAACCAGACAAAGACCCCATCAAAAAGGAGAATTACAGACCAATATCCCTGATGAACAAGAATGTAAAAATGCTCACCAAAATACTAGCCAATAGGATCCAACAGTACATTAAAAGGATTATTCACCACAACCAAGTGGGATTTATTCCTGGGATGCAAGGTTGGTTCAACATTCGCAAATCAATCAATGTAATACATTAATAAAAGAAAGAACAAGAACCAAATGATACTCTCAATTGATGCCGCAAAAGCATTTGACAAAGTACAACATCCTTTCCTGATCAAAACTCTTCACAGTGTAGGCATAGAGGGCACATTCCTCAACATCATCAAAGCCATCTATGAAAAACCCACAGCGAATATCATTCTCTGAGATCAGGAACACGGCAGCGAGGCTCACTATCCCTACTGCTGTTCAACATAATCCGAGAAGTCTTAGCCTCAGCAATCAGACAACAAAAAGAAATAAAAGGCATCTGAATCAGCAAAGAAGAAGTCAAACTCTCACTCTTTGCAGATGATATGATACTTTATGTGGAAAACCCAAAAGACTCCACTCTAAGCCTGCTAGAACTCATACAGGAATTCAATCAAGTGTCAGCATATAAAATTAAT
>JAPYYJ010003477.1:0-11509 GCA_028533885.1 Nasua narica | reverse complement strand
TCCGACCCTTCACTGCGTGAAAACGGTAGCAGGGACCCTCGGCTAAGAGGTGGAGCCGGGATCTCGCCGAGCAGGATGGCACCAGAAGAGGGAAGACACGGCCACCGGCAGACCGCACGCCGAGCCCCGAGTCCTTGGCCATCGCCGTTCTGCCCTGGGCACAGCCTTGCAGGTGGGCATCGGGGTCCTGCTCGGGCCCGCGGGCACGGACCACTCAGCCGCAGGCCGGAAGGACACCCCATCCTGAAGGAGAACACAGCTGAGCGGGGCAGAAATCGTGCTCAGAGACCCCTCTGGGTTTTCTGTGCAGGACTCTGCCCTCGCCGGTGGCTCGGGCTCCTGGGAAGGTCTCCGGGAAGGGGGCCGACCAGACCGTCAGCTTCTTGGGGGTTGAAACGTGTGGGCCTCCTGAGGAGGCTCCGGGGGGCTGAGCCAAACCGCGGCGAGGGGCAGCATCCCCGGGACCCCCGCGTGGCCGGTCGGCAGCCTCCTGCGTCCCGGGCCCAGAATGCGAGGCCATGGGGTGCTGCTTCCATCCCCAGATTCCTTACGACGTGCAAGGACATGGGAAGCCAGGAAGGTCACGGGGAAGGTCTCCAAGGCTGTTTCAGGACCTCCCGGTGGGAAAAGTCTGTGGGTTCAGGTGTTCGCCCGTCCCACCAGGGCTTACTTTTCTTCTTTCCTGACACCTCGTTATGTAAGTATCTCAGTATTTCCTCCAGTTTTGCTGAGACATATGTCCCTGGGTAGGTCGAAGGGCCACGGCACGGTGGCTTGATTTCAGTATCTTCTGCTGCTCCAGTCCAAGTAGCCATGACAAGGGAAAGTCACTTCTCCTGGTGAGCGGCCCTCTTAGGCCCTAATTTGCCTCTGTATTTCCACATCAGCCTCGGCTACGCTGACCACACGGCAGTCCCGCCCCTCCTGCGGATTTCTGTCCTCACCATAAGTCTGTCCCTTTGGACCACCTTCCCCTGCCCCCAGGAACCGCGAGTTGATCTCTCTGTCTCGGAGTTGGGGTCTGGGCTTTCCTGTTGCTCCAGCCCACAGACAAGGGATCGTCTCTCTGACAGGAGGAATTCGAGAGGCAGGGCGGGGGTCGTGGGGGTTGGGGGAACTGAAACAAGATGGCTCAGGAGGGAGACAAATCCTAAGAGCCTCTTAAAGTCACCTAAGGAACTGAGGGTGCTGGGGGGTGGGGAGGGGAGGGATGGGGGAGGGGAGGGGGAGGGTTATGGACATTGGGGAGGGGATGTGCTATGGTGAGCGCTGTGAATTGTGTAAGTCTGATGATTCACAGGCATGTACCCCTGGGGCAAATAATACGTTACATGTTAATAAGAAATTAAATTTAATTATTTTTTTAAGTGAGGTCACACAGTCTTTATCTTTGTCTGACTTCTCTCACTTAGCACAACGCCCTCGGGGTCCACCCCGCCCCGGTGGTGGGACCCTATCCCACCGCCTCTGCATGTAGATAGACGCACGCTGTCGGTTTGCGTCCGTCCACGGGCACTCGGCTGCTTCCTCGTCTCGGCGAGTCTAAGTAACGCTGCTATGAACGCGGGGTGCAGACATCCTTTCCAGCTGGTGTTTTTGCTGCCTTTGGATCCATTCCCAGTAGTGCAGTTCCTGGGTCGTAGGAAACGACGCGACCGGTCCTCAGAGAGCGAAGCCTGCCCCGCGGCCAGGACGCCCCCCGACGAGCGGACGCGCCCACTCACGGTCCTTTCCGTGCCACTCGCCGCAGCCAGAGCTGGTCCCGCCGGGACAAGGGGGATGTGAGATGGGGTGCACCCGACGGGGAGCGAACCCTCAAGACCTTACGCTAAGTAGGCCAGACCCAGACCGTCCGTGGCGGCCACAGCCACAGCACGGAGGTCGGTCACTGCCACGGGCCGGGGGAAACTGCGTGGGTGGGGTCAGGGGGGCGTCGGGGTGGTAGAAAGACTTTCGCCTTTAGCGGGTGGTTGCACAACTCTGTGAATTTACTAAACAGCCACTGAACTGTTCACTTTAGAACGGCGCCAACTCCACTTTCTTTCTTTCGAGAGTGTGAACACACGCGATGGGTGCGGGGCGCCCTGTGCCCCGGTGTGCGCTAGCCGAGGTTCCCGTGTCCTCTGCGCGGCCGTCCAGCCTGGGACTTCTCCCCTGAGCCCCCAGACAAGGCAATGTTGGAAGGACGGAGGACGGGCTCCAGGGTCACGGGGACCGAAGGAATGTGGTGAGACAGGGGCTGGAGAAAGGGAAGGAGGGGGCCCAGGCACAGCAGGGACTACTCTGGCAGCACCGGGGTCCACGGGACGAGAACCCTACCCCTGCTCTCCGGGCGCCGGGCCTGGTCTCTCCCGCCTACCGACACAGTTCAGGAAAAGTGTGTGCGTGCACACACATCCTTACACACACGCGTCTGCCAGCCCCTGGGGAGAAGGGTATGGGGGCTTCTCACCGTTCTCCAAAATCTCGGACAAGCCTTGACGGGGGGGGGGCACTCTGCAGAAGAACTGTACTTTTCCTAACCTCGGCGTCATGCGGGGGAGAAAGGCTGCACTCAGACTAGAGGCAGTGTGGGATCCCTAACCGGATTCTGGGTTTTAGAGCAGCAAGGCCCTGGGCGCTAGAAGTCCCCGGGAGACGCTGAGGCGCAAGGTGAGCCCTGCGATCGGGGAGGGGGGCCGCCCGCTCGGGAGACGCGGGCAGAACCCGACTAGGGGCTCCTGGGAGGCCGCACCTTCCTTGCTGCCGGGTGTCCCCACACACCCAACCGCGGGAAGTAGGTCAGATAAAGCTCACGGGGACGTTCATTCTAGTGTTCCCGGCAGCTTTTCCGGAGGTTCACAATTTTCAAAATACACAGTTGAAGAAAAAAAAATAATAATAAGAGAAAAAACCCAAGACCTACCTCTAGAGCCGTGCACCTTAGACAGTTTTAAGGGTATTCTATGAAACCTTCCAGGAAAGAAAACCGATGTATTATGGTGACTAAGAGCTGCAAACCTCGGAGTTGAGGCCAGCCCGGGGCACGAACTTTACTGATGAACGACCCCAGTCAACCGAAGGGCCCCAGACCGCGTCCCGGGCAGGGGGGCTTACTCTCCGGAGGCAAGGCACGAGCAGGCTGGGGAGAAATCCCAGGAAGGACGGGGGGGGGGGGGGCGTCAGCGTTCCTGGAGCCGGGGCGGGGACGAACCCACCTCTGCACCCGCACCCCCTCCCGGGGTCCAAGGCCCTGAGCCAAACGCGAGTGCCAATCATTCAGCAAGGTGGCTGGACCCTGAGGACCCTGAGGAGCCCAAAGTCACCGGCTCGGACAGACCCCAGCCACAAGCCCCGGACACGTGTGGGAGACTCACAGTCCAGTCACCCCCAAAGTCCTAAGAGTCACCTACCACAAACATGCGCTACCTGCAGGAGGGGGACCACCCACCCGAGAGCCTGCATGTTCCCACACGAGGAAGGTCGCCATGCTGGGCAACCCCCAGATTAATCTGTGAATTCAACGTAATCCCAATGGAAAGCGCAACACCGTTTTTACTTTTTTTTTTTTTTTTCCAGTGAAGCCCACAGGCTGGCAACAGATAACATTGATCTGGGGAGCGGGGCGGCTGGCTGGCTGGGTCAGAAGAGCACGTGACTCTTCACACCAGGGTCATGGTTTCCAGCCCCACATTAAATAAATAAATAAATAAATAAATAAATAAATAAATAAATAAATAAATAAATAAATTTTGAACGTTTTTAGGAACCTCCATAGTGTTTTCCAGAGGGGCTGCACCAACTTGTATCCCTGCCAACAGTGGAGGAGGGTCCCCTTTCTCCACATCCTCGCCAGCATTTGTTGTTTACTGTCCTGGTGATTTGGGCCATTCTAACTGGTCTACAGCACAAGGTGGGAACCAAGGGAGTGAGCGAGGGGGAAGATGTTTTCCTCAACCTTCTTGGCCACCCCCCTGGCTTGGGGACTTCAGGTGCACAAAGACAAGGAAGGAGGAGAGCCGGAGAGACCCACGAGCAGCAGGGCCGGGATGTTGGACAGGACGCGGCCCGGGGAGCTGCCGGGCAGCTGCAGGCGGCGCGCACCTCGCCTCCCCGCGGAGGGCCGCGCGGGCCGGAGGGCCTTATATACCGGGAGCGCGCCACGGCATGCAGCGCTCACCAATGAGGTGCGGCCACCGTGCCGTCCGGGAGCCCCATTGGCCGCTCCGCGAGCCCGCAGCTTGTCCAATCAGACGAGACCTGGACAGTCGCTTCATTTGCATACAGCCCGAGCACTTCGTCCTCCGGGCGCTCCGGGCGCGCGTGCTCCGGAGAGGTCTGCGTCCGGGGGGCGCGGAGAGCCTCGGTTCCTCCGACGTGGGTGGTCCGGACGAGCAGGCGGAGCGCGCGGCGACCTCCCGGGCCCGCGGCGGGGAGGAGCCCCAGAGCGGCGGGCCTTCCTGCGGCTTGCAGTGGCACCTGCCCGGCGCTGCGGCGGGCTCCCCGCCCACGCGCTCTCGCCCCGCGCCCCGCCAGCCCTTAGTCTCGGGGCTCCCGGGCGCCCCCAGAGCTGCCGCCCTCGGTTCCGCGGGACCCTAGTCTGTGTGGGGCTTTCCAGGTACTACGAGCAGAGCAGCTAGCCTTCCCTGAGGACGTGTACGCCTGCACGGGGCCGGGCTGCGGATAACCCGCGCGCGTACTGTGGCTGGGCTCCTGCGCTGCGGAGAGCCCGCGGGCAGGCCCGGGCGGAGGGCTTCCCGGCACCTGCTGCTCGGCCTCGGGTCTGAAAGTCAGTGCAGACGGGGAGGGCGCAGCCTCCTAAGCCGCGTCAAGACGGGGAGTCCGGAGGAAGGTCCCTGGACGGACGTCGGAACGACGTGGTGGCCCGAGGACGCTGCAGGACTGAGCAGGCGGCCTCGCACCCGGGAATCGGTATTCTGTGCTCGTGTACGGAAGCCCCCAACCTTCTCCAGGGTCAGACTGCCTTCCGAAGGCTCCCGGCGCGCACACACACGCATGTGCGCACACACGCATGTATACACGCGCACCGGTGTGGACACGCGCGGATAGGGCGCTTCTTACGGAACTAGCTAGCTAACCACTAGGTACAGAAATCCGGAAGGGACCTCAACTACCCTGGAACGCCCTCGTCTTCCCTGGCGTGAGGGTCTGAGCTAGGGACTCCCATTTTCCCCCTTTCATCCGCTGTCGCTGTCCCTGCTCTGTCACCTTCGTTCCTCTTTTTTTTTTTTTTAAGAGCGTGAGCACAAGCAGGGGGAGCCGCAGACTCTCCGCTGAGCAGAAAGCTCAATGCGGGCCTCCATCCCAGGACCCCGGGATCAGGACCTGAGCGGAAGGCAGAGGCTGCACTGCAGAGCACCCAGACGCCCCACCTTGGCTCCTTTCCGGCTCTGCTGGGGTTCCCGATATCCGCGTTCCCTCCCCACAAGCAGCACGTGCCACCCATGAGTTCCGAGCGTCTTTGCAACCACGAATTGTTCTGCGTGCGCGCATTTGAAATTTAGGTACATCGCACTGTGTCTTGTATTCCACTTGCTTTTCATCGTGACTCAGCACGGTGCCCAAAGCCACTGCAAGTTACCCCGTGTCCTGCTCCTGTGTGTCCCCAGGGCTGCGGCCCACTCCGTGGCCTCCATCCCCCACTGGACCTCCCACCTGCCCGGTGAGGGGCACTGGTGAATGCCCTGCCTGCTCTCGCCCCTACAATGACAGCACACCGAATGCCCGCGTGTGCCTCGCCCTGGGGCCCTGGAGAGGACATCTGTGGACCGCGGCATCTGCAAGTGGGGTCACTGGGCCCTCAGTCATCCTGGCCTAAATCTCGGAACATGTGGCAGCTGGTGATGGAGAAGCCAGCGGCAGTGCCGGGGCCCTGGTGGGGACACTGTGGGCAGCACCGTGGGCCGTAACACGGGCCTCTCCCTGGACATCTCTGCTGGTCTTAGGCACACACGTGGGGTCGGGGAGCCCTGTGTGCGCATCTCGGCAGAACGAGCTCTACTGCTCAGTCCCCTCACTGGCACTCAGCCCCGCCTGGCTTTCAGCTCCCTCAGCCCCCGGCACCCCGGTCCCATCCAACCTCTCAGCCTTGCCCATGAGATTCGGTAGTTCGGAACCGTGCTGGCCCAGGGCAGGGGTGCAGCGTGGCAGGATAGCACGTGCCCCACTGTGTAGTCGCTGCTGGGAGGGGACCTGTGAGCTAGACCCCTGGGGTGCCCTGCCCTAGCCCGGGGTCACTCCAGGTGGTCTGCCTGAGTCACGCGGGGCGGGGTCTGGTCGTCTGGATCTCCTGGGGTCAGTGTGGAGTCAGCGTGCCAGCTCCACGGCCCCCATCAGGGGGGCCTCCCAGGGGGCCTGACACCCCTGTTTAATTAGTGGGACCCTCTCGGGCCCTGCTCCCAAAGGGTAGCTGCGGCCCACCGCCCCTCTCCACATCCTGACTCGCATGGCCTGGGGCTCTCACTTGCAGACACAGTGATGGAGCCTCGCCTCACCGCCCTTCCCTCCGCGTGGCTCAGGACACGAGACCCGGGCATCTGTCCCTATGCCGCGGTGCTCCACCGCATGTCCTCCACGCAGCTGTGCGTCTCCCTGCTCCCCTGGACTCAGGACCCTGAGAGCAAACACCCCAGACGTCCCCAGCGTACCAGGACGGATAACCGGAAGGGGAGAGAACCGCCTCTGGGCTCCGGATGAAGGAACCAGAGGCGCCCCCCGTCCCCCACGACATTGCGGCCGACAAACCTCTCCTGCTCACGGTCCACGCAGAGCCCAGCCTGGTTTCCCTCCCCTCGTGCCCCTGCGCCCCGGGACCCGCGAGGAGCCGGGGCTGCGGAGCGCGCACGAGGCCCCTGCGCGGCTGCGTCCACTGGCCGGAGCTCCCGAAGACAGTCCTCGGTGTTTGTGTCTGGAACACGTCGTTCTGCTCGGGCCGGCAGACGTCGGGAGGAGCAGCACTAGTCCACGGGGACCAGGGGCTCACAGCGGAGAGGCCTGGGGCGGCCGGGGGGGACCGTTCACCCCCGGCGCGGGAAGGCGCTAACGAGGGGGCAGCGGGCCTGGCCGGAGTCAACAGCCGGCCGCACTGGGAGGTCCCTGGGCTGCTGGACACAGGCCAGGGGGCTCCCTCCGGTGCCCGCCCCCCCTGCCCCACCCCCCTCCGGGACAGGGATGCCCCTAGCATTGCTGGGGATGGTAGGTGGCCTCGTCCTAAGCAAGAGTCCTGCGATGTCACTCAGTGGAGGCGCGGGGCGCATCAGGACAAGTCCCACCTACACTAGCCCCCTTTATGCGGCGGCGTGGACACAGCGCCTCGCTGGAGGCCGGCCAGGCCGCAGAACAGACGGGGAGGGACGCCAGGAAAAGCCGCTGGAGCAAGCCGTCCTTCCGGGGCTCCGGGAGCACCAGCCCCGCGCCAAGTACTCCACCCCCAAACTCGGGGGACCGCTGCCAGGAGACCTCCTCTGGAAATGCATCTGCTGCGCTTCAATCCCCACCGTGTGATCCGACCCCCAGCCTCAAGCCTCCTTAATGAACCTGTGTGTCCACACTGCAGGACCCGCGTCCCCAAGGCCTTCCTTGCCGACACCTGCACAAACTGACAGTGCAATGTGGCCACAAGTCGTGGTGTTGGGACACTCGTCTAGTGGAGGAAATGTGAAGCGAAGGGAGCCAGGAGCAGAGCGAGGGGGAACACCGCGTCCGGGCCTGGGGGTGACCCGCGGCCCGCACAGTTCCTCTGGTTTTCGCAGGAAAAACAGGTCAGCAGCCATGGTGGGCGCACATAGAAGGGGCAGAGGTGCAGAGAGAAAGAAGCAGGGCTGAATGGAGACTCCGGGAGACAGATGGGAAGACAGAGCTTTGAGGGCACGGACCCCTGGAGTCAGACCCCGCAAAGACCCTGAAGACAGAGCTGGAGCTGGAAGTGCGGGCTGCAGGCTGGGGGGGGGTCTCGTGCCAGCAACAGGTCTGACCCACCTGCCCACCCTCCCCACGTAGACGCCGAGAGCATCCCTTTCCCTCCCCGCGCACACCGCAGACGTACCCTGAGTGGGCACGCCCGGTGCACGCGCACGGGGGTCTGCACGTCCTGGGTGTGTGTGTCCAGTGCCACCATCGTGGGTGGCACTCCAGTGGGGTGCCCAGGGACAACCACGGGCCCGGAGACGCCAGGCCAAGGACACTCGGCGGCAGCGACAAGAGCTTTATGCAGAATCGCGATACACCGGGGTTAGGCACACCCCTGCTACAGGTCTCTACGGTAAAACGTTTACAGCCTGGGGAACACGGACACCCCGAGGGAAGGGGGCAGGGACACTGCGGAGGGGCACGGTCGTGAGCAGCCCCAGGCGGGCACCGGTGGTCCGTGCCCTCTGTGGGCACCTAGGTGCAGACCCTCGTGGGTGAGGAACGCTGTGCGTCCGGACGGCGGCGATGGAGGAGCTGCTGGGGGCCGGGCCAGGGTGGATGGAGCTTCTCGGGCCTGGAGCTGGCCCCCGGGGGCAAGACATCACTGCAGGGGAGGGGTGGGGGTGGGGGAGGAGAGAGGCAGCTTCTGTGCCCGGACCCAGGCCATGAGGGGGGACCCAACCCCCCAGCCCTCCCCCAGCCCCGCACATCTCCGTGCGGCCACATCCTTATTGTGGGCCCTCCACCCCCTCGGCCTCTGCGGAGTCAGACGGGCACCTGAGGGACCTGAGGAGGGAGGGGCCGGGCTGCCAGACCTGCCGTCGGATGAGGGGGTGCGTGGCAGCGGCGTCTCCGGGTCCGGCGTTCCTACAGTCCAGGCCCCGGCAGGAGCCAGGGGGCTGGATGAGGCCGTCCCCTCCCGGGGCCGCCAGGCCAGAACGGGGTGCCTACCTGGAGCAGCAGGCTGAGACCCAGGCTGCGGTGCCTCCGCTCCAGCTCCGACACCACCTGCAGCAGCGAGCCGAAGCGCTCCGCGGGGTCAGCGTCCTCCTCCTCCGGGGACCCCTCCTCTTTCTCCGCCTCCTGCAGAAAGCGCTCCTCCTCCTCGGCAAAGAAGGCCCGCAGCTTCCTGTAGTCGGTCAGGGCCTTCTTCCTGCGGTCCATCACGTGTCCCTGCAGGCCAGGGAGCCACACCTGTGTCCCCGCCAGACACCTGGGGCCTCCCGCGCCCACCGCTGCCCGCCTCGGGGAGGAGCCGCACCCCTGCCCAGCCGGGTCCAGGGCCCCTCCTTGGGCAGACCGCAGGGGCCTGCTGCCACTTGCCTTCCACACGGCGGCGGCCGACTCGGCCTGGCCGTGCAGGTCCCGTGCGTCCTTCAGGTCTTTTCTCATGATCTCCACAGACCCCTTGTTCTCCTGGAAGGACACGCTGGTTACTGGTGGGCGCGGTCAGAGGCTCCAGGGTCTCCCCGGCCGCGTCCGGGGCAGGCCTGTCGGGTTCTGCACAAGGGGACTCTGCAGCCCCGCAAAGCTCTCTCCGGAAGGAACTCGGAGACGGAAGCACCTGCTGCGACTGTGACCAGGCAACTGGGCAAAGACCACGCTCTGGGGTCCCTAGCGTTCCCGTCACCAAGGCGGCCATGTTGAGTGGCCGCTCAAGGGGGCACGGACCCTGGACCTAGGGTCCCCCAGCAGAAGCGGAGCCCAGCTCCAGTCCACCGTCCGCCAGTCCAGCCCCAGTGCAGCCCCTGCCTGCCCACCACTCCCAGGGCCACCCCCAGTGCTCAGGGGACCCCAGGACCCACCACCTGTCCACTGGGCCCCCCTTCCCGGGTGGGCGGGACCACCTTGTCTCTGCACTGAAGGAGGTCCCGCAGTCTTTACTCTCTAAAATCACGTTGTGACCCCACCTCCATGGGGGGGGGCGTCTGGGGCCCCAGCTACAGCCAGCCTCTCCAACAGCGGGTTTCTCCCCAGGGTCCACAGCACAGTGAAGGCTTACAGACTGAGGGGGAGGGGCCGCCCAGAGCCAGGGAGAAAGCGGTCTGGGTGAAGGGAGGGGGTGCCCTGGACCCCAGCAGCTGACAGCCAGGCTCACCGCCTGGTCCACCAGACCCAAGCTCAGGGGGCAGCGGCAGCGGGGGTGGGGCTGCGGCAGGGTGACGTCACACCCGGAGGCAGGGCAACGAGGGGCTGGGGGGCGCGGTACGGGGGCGGGGCGGGCAGATGGACACTTTCTTCAGGCGGGGGGAGGGGTACAACAGTCCGAAGATGGAATCTGAGGATGGCTGGGGGTGGCTGACAGGACACCAGCTGAGAGTGGGGGAGGGGGAAACAGTCACCGTCTGGAGGGAGGGGGTGACAGGGCACCGTCCGGGGGCGGGGACCCGGGTTACCAGCGGAGGACGGGAGAAGGGGTACAGGGTACGGTCCGGGGGCAGGGCTCCGGGTTGGGGAAGACAGGACACCAGGGGAGGGTGGGAGAAGGGGTACAGGGCAGGGGCAGGGCCCCGGGTTGGGGAAGGGAGACAGGACACCAGCTGAGGGCGGGGGGGGGCGCCACAGGACACCGTCTGGGGGCGGGGGTGACGGAGCACCATCCGGGCCGGGGCACCGGGGGCGGAGGTGGGGGACAGGACAGCAGCGGAGAGCGGGGAAGGGGCACAGGGCAGCGTCCGGGGGCGGGGACCCGCGCTGGGGATGGGGACGGGCCGCGCACAGGTCGCCGCCCGCGCGCACCTTGCCGCGCAGCGCCTTCCTCCAGCGCGGCTCCCACTCGGGCGGCTCGGGCCCCGCGGCCATGCGGCAGGCGGCGCACAGCGGACCCCCGTCGGCGCGGCACAGCAGCTGCAGCGCCGCCTCGGAGGCCGGGCCGTCGCGCGCGGGCGCCGCGGCCGCCTCCTCGAGCGCCAGCAGCCGGCGGCTGAGCGGCGGGCGGCCGGGCTCCACGGCGCGCTGCCAGCAGTCGTCGGCGCACTCGGGGCACGGGAAGGGCCCGTCCTCCTCGGCCCAGAAGCGCACCACGCACGCCCGGCAGAAGCGGTGGCCGCAGTCGGCGCGCACCGGCTCTCGGGGCGCGCGCTGGCACAGGGCGCAGGCGGCCTCGGCGGGGCCCGCGGGGAGCGCCAGGGCGGCGGCGGCGGGGACCCTCGGGGAGGGCGCGGCCGGAGGGCAGGCGAGGCCGAGGACGCGGCGCGGGGACGGCGACCGGGGCGTGCGGGCGACGCGGGCCCGGGACGCGGCGGACAGCGGGGACGGGGATGGAGAGCGCGGCCGGAGAGCGAAGACGGGGACAAGGATGGCGACGGGGACGCGCGGGGCGGGGACGGCGGGGCGCCCCACGCAGGGTCCTGGCAGCGGTGAGCTCCACGCAGGGTCCTGGCAGCGGTGTGCTTCACGCCCAAGGTCCTGGCAGGGGTGCGCGCCGCGCTCTCGGGATCCTGGCGGGGAAGCTCCCCTCGAAAGGTCCTGGCAGCGGTGCACTGCACCTCCCCCAGGTCCTGGCAGTGGTGCACTCCACTCTCCCGTCCGCGGCCGGCCACAGCCTCGCTCCCTGAAATCTTACCAGGATTGTCACTTACCCCGTCCGCGACTCGTGGAC
>JAPYYJ010003476.1:0-11510 GCA_028533885.1 Nasua narica | reverse complement strand
AAATTTTTAAAAATCTTCTTTAATTTCCTAGTCAACCCATTCATTCTTTAGTAGGATGCTCTTTAGCCTCCATGTATTTGAGTTCTTTCCAATTTTTCTCTTGTTATTGAGTTCAGGCATTGTGGTCTGAAAATATGCAGGGAATGATCCCAGTCTTTTGGTACTGATTGAGACCTGATTTGTGTCCCAGGATGTGATCTATTCTGAAGAATGTTCCTTGTGCACTAGAGAAGAATGTTCTGAATATATCTGTGATATCCATCTGGTCCAGTGTGTCATTTAGAACCTTTATACCCTTGTCGATCTTTTGCTTACCTGACCTGTCCATTTTGGTGAGGGGGGTATTAAAGTCCCCTACTATTATTGTATTATTTTTGATGTGTTTCTTTGACTTTGTTATTAATTGGTTTACATAATCGGCTGCTCCCATGTTACGGGCATAGATATTTACAATTGTTAGATCTTCTTGTTGGACAGTCCCTTTAAATATGATACAGTGTCCTTCCTCATCTCTTACTATATTCTTTGGCTTAAAATCTAATTTATGTGATATAAGGATTACCACCCCAGGTTTCTTTTGATGTCCATTAGCATGGTAAATTGTTTTCCACTGCCCTCGCTTTAAACCTGGAGGTGTCTTTGGGTCTAAGATGAGTTTCTTGTAGACAGCATATTGATAGGTCTTGTTTTTGTATCCATTCTGATACTCTGTGTCTTTTGATTGGGGCATTGAGCCCATTTACATTCAGGGTAACTATTGACAGATATGAATTTAGTGCCATTGTATTGCCTGTATGGTGACTGTTAACTGTATATTGTCTCTGTTCCTTTCTGGTCTATGTTCCTTTTAGGCTCTCTCTTGCTTAGAGGACGCCTTTCAATAATTCCTGTAGGGCTGGCTTGGTGTTTGCAAATTGTTTTAGTTTTTGTTTGTCCTGGAAGCTTTTTCTCTCTCCATCCATTTTCCATGACAGCCTAGCTGGATATAGTATTCTTGGCTGCATGTTTTTCTCGTTTAGGGCTCTGAATATATCATCCCAGTCCTTTCTGGCCTACCAGGTCTCTGTGGATAGGTCTGCTGCCAATCTAATATTTCTGCCTTTGTATGTTAGAGACTTCTTGTCCTGAGCTGCTTTCAGGATTTTCTCTTTGTCACTAAGACTTGTAAGTTTTACTATTAGATGATGGAGTGTAGAGTGTATTTTTATTGATTTTGGGGGGATTCTCTGTGCCTCCTGGATTTTGATGCTTGTTCCCTTTGGCAGATTAGGGAAATTCTCTACAATAATTTGCTCCAATATACCTTCCACCCCTTTCTCTCTTTCTTCTTCTTCTGGGATCCCAATTATTCTAATATTGTTGTGTCTTATGGTATCACTTATCTCTGGAATTCTCACCTCGTGGTCCAATAGTGTTTGTTTCTCTTTTTGTCAGCTTCTTTATTCTCCATCGTTTGGTCTTCTTTATCACTAATTCTTTCTTCTGCCTCATTTATTCTAGCAATAAGAGTCTCCATTTTTTTATTGTACCTCATTAACAGCTTTTTTTATTTCAACTTGGTTAGATTTTAGTTCTTTTATTTCTCCAGAAAGGGATTTTATTTCTCCAGAAAGGGATTCTTTAATATCTTCCATGCTTTTTTCGAGCCCAGCTAGCACCTTGATAACTGTCATTTTGAACTCCATATCTGACATATTACTAATGTCCGTATTAATTCGGTCTCTAGCCTTCATTACTGTCCCTTATTCTTTTTTTTGTGGTTAGTTTTTCTGCCTTGCCCCTTTATCAAGATAAGAATAGATGAGTGAGAGAGAAAAATACTCTAGAGTTCCACAGTTTTCACTGATTGATGAACTTGGTTGGATATTCTCACTGATCTTCTGAGGGAGGGGCCTTTTGCCTTTATTCTCAAATGTCTTTGCCCAAGGCTGAATTGCCCCAACCTTGCCAGGGGATGGGCCAAACAATTTGCTCAGGTTTGCTCTCGGGAGTCTTTGTTCCCTGAGTGCTTTCCGTACCACCCTTGAGGCCAGGAATGCAAATGGCAGCCTCCCAGTCTCCAGCCAGAGGAGCCGAGAGCTCAGGGCCCTGCTTCTCAGCCTGCCCTCAGAGGAAGGCAATCACTCCCGTCTCCCTGGTCCCCAGCCAAGCTCCAACCTCAGCTGCCCGTGGCGGAGCACCTCTATATCTGGCACGGCCCCGTCTGAAGTCTCCAAACCCAGCAGATTCCTGTTGCGAGCTCTCGCACCACTCATCCCCAAGGGGGAAGGAGGGGGTCTCTCTGGAGCTGCCTCCTGCAGGGTCCCTGCTCGAAGAGCCGCAGCCCACCTGTGCCTCAGATCGTGGTGTAAGGTATGACCAAACTAATAGTGCACTGTGCAGCTCCTTCTCTGCCACCAGCTTCTCCGCCCCAATACCTTGGAGCCCTGCTGCACTCAGACACCGTGGTCCCTTGGTGACCTCACGGGTCCTGAAACCACACTGTTCCCATGAGGGCTAAACCCCCCGCTTAGCCTCTGGAGCGATGTCCCTCAGTGGAGCAGACTGTAACAGTTCCGATTTTGTGCTTTGCTCCTCTGCGGCTGCAGGAAGCCAGCCCCTCCCCCCACAGTCTCTCTTCCCGTTGCTTTGGATTCACTTTTCCAGACATCCTACCTTTTGGAAAGTGGTCGATTGTCTGCTCCTTGAATTGCTTTTCTTCCTCTTTTCTCTCTCCTGTTAGTATGATGGCTTTTTGAATGGTTTGATAACCATCTAGCTGACCTTCTGGGATCCGACTCTATCTCAACCTCCTACTCCTCCCTAGCCAACCTTTTAAATCTCTCATTGTGATTTTGATTTGCATTTCCCTGATGATTAGTGATGTGTCTGTTGGCCATCTGTATGTCTCCTTTGGAAAAATTTCCATTCATGTCTTCTGCCCATTTTATTTAAATTGGATTATTTGTTTCTTGTGTGTTGAGTTTTACAAGTTCTTTATATATTTTGGATACTAACCCTTTATCAGATATGTCATTTGCACCCACTTTTTTCCATTCTGTATGTTTTCATTTAGTTTTGTTAATTGCCTCTTTCACTTTGCAGAAACTTTTTATTTTGATGAAGTCTCAGCAGTCTATTTTTGATTTTGTTTCTCTTGCCTCAGGAGACATCTCTGGAAAGAAGTTGCTATGGCCAATGTCAAAAAAAGTTACTGTGTTCTCTTCCACGATTTTTATGTTTTGGGGTCTTACATTTATGTTTTTAATCCATTTTGAATTTAATTTTATGGATTATGTATAATGTGGTCCAGTTTTATTCTTTGCTTGTTGCTGTTAAGTTTTCCCAACACTGTTTGTGGAAGAGACTGTTTTTTTCCCCACTGGACATTCTTTCCTGCTTTGTCAAAGCTTAATTGAACTTGTAATTGTAGATTTATTTCTGGGTGTTCTGTCCTATTGATCTATGTATCTATTTTTGTGCCAGTACCATACTTTTTGATTATTAAAACTTTGTAATATAACCTGAAGTTCAGAATTGTGATGCTTCCAGTTTTCCTTTGCTTTCTCAAGGTTTCTTTGGCTATCTGGGGTCTTTTGTGGTTCTATACAAATTTTAGGATTGTTTGTTCTAACTCTGTGAAAAATGCTGGTGGTATTTTTACAAGCATTGCATTAAATATGTAGATTTCTTAGGAAAGTATAGACATTTTAACAATATTCTTTCAATCCATGAGCATGGAATGTCTTTCCATTTCTTTGTGTCATCTTCAATTTCTTTCATCAGTGTTTTATAGTTTTCAGAGTACAGTTTTTTCACCTCTTTGATTAGGTTTATTCCTAGGTATCTTATGGTTTTGGGTACAATTGTAAGTGGCATTGATTCCTTAGTTTCTCTTTCTGCAACTTCATTATTGTTTTATAGAAATGCAACAGATTCTGTAGGTTGATTTTGTATCCTGTGACATTACTGAATTTGTTGATTAGTTCTAATAGTTTTTTGGTAGAATATTTAGGGTTTTCTGTATAGAGTATCATGTCATCTGCAAATAGTTTGACTTCTTTATTGTCAATGTGGATGCCTTTTATTGCTTTTTGTTGTCTGATTGCTGAGGCTAGGACTTCCAGTGCTGTTAAATAACAGTAGTAAGAGTAGCCATCCCTGTCTTGTTCTTGACCATAGAGGGAAAGCTCTCAATTTTTCCCCGCTGAGTATGATATTAGCTGTGGGTTTTAATAGATGACCTGTATTATATTGAGGTATGTTTGCTCTAAACCTACTTTATTGAGGGTTTTATTATGAATGGTTGTTGTACTTTGTCAAATGCTTTTTCTGCATCTATTGAAAGGATCATATGGTTCTTATCCTTTCTTTTATTAATGTGGTATATCACATTGATTGATTTGTGAATATTGAACCATGCTTGCAACCAAGAAATAAAACCTACTTGATTGTAGTGACTGATTTTTTAATGTATTGTTGGGTTCAGATTGCTAGTATTTTACTGAAAATTTCTGCATCTATGTTCATTCTCTTGTTTAATGATATCCTTATCTGGTTTTGGTACCAAGGTAATACTGATCTCAAAGAATGAACTTGGAAGTTTTCCTTCCTTTTCTATTTTTTGGAATAGTTTGAGAGGAATAGGTATTAACTCTTCTTTAAATGTTTGGTAGAATGTACTTGTGAAGCCATCTGGTCCTGGAGTTTGGTTTTTTGGGGAGTTTTTTGATTACTGATTCAATTTCTTTGCTGGTCATCAGTCTGTTCAAATTTTCTATTCCTTTCTGTTTCAGTTTTGGTAGTTTATATATTTCTAGGAATTTTTCTGTTTCTTCCAGTTGGTCCAATTTATTAGCATCTAGTTTTTTAATAATATTCTCTTTTATAATTGTATTTCTGTAGTATTAGTTATTATTTCTCCCTCTCATTTGGGATGCTATTTGTTTTTGTTTTTGTTTTTGTTTTATTGTCTGGCTAGAGGTTTATCAATTGTATTAATTTTTTCAAAGAGCCAGTTCCTCGTTTCATTGATCTGTTCTTCCGGTTTTGTTTTGTTTTCATTTCTATATCATTTATTTATGCTCTAATCTTTATTATTTCCCTCCTTATGCTGGCTTGAGGCTTCATGTGGTGTTCTTTTTCTAAGTTCTTTAGGTGTAAAGTTAGGTTGTTTATTTGAGATTTTTCTTGCTTCTTGAGGGAAAGCTCTATCACTATATCCTTCCCTCTTGGACCACTTTGCTGCATCCCAAAGGTTTTAGACTGTTGTGTTTTCATTTTCATTTGTTTCCATGTATTTTTTAAATTTACTTTTTGATTTCCCTGGTTGACCAAATCACTGTTTCGTAGCATGTTGTTTAACCTCCATGTATCTGTGGTCTTTCCAGATTTTTTCTTGTGATTGACTTCTAGTTTCATAGTGTTGTGTTCAGAAAAAGTGCATAATATAACCACAATCTTTTTGTGTTTGTTGAGGCCTGTTTTGTGACCTACTCTGTGGTCTACTCTGGAAAATATTCCATGTGTACTTGAAAAAAATGTATATCTTGCTGCTTTAGGATGCAATGTTCTGAATATATGGGTAAAATCTATCTGGCCCCATCTATGATTCAAAGCAATTGTTTCTTATTTATTTTTGGTTTAGGCGACCCACCATTGATGTAAGTAGGGTGTTAAGTCCCCTGCTATTTTTGTATTGTTATCAATTAGTTCCTCTATATTTATTATTAATTGCTTTATATATTTGGGTTCTCTTTTGTTTGGTGCATAAATATTTACAATTGTTGTATCTTCTTGTTGGATTGCCCCCTTCATGATTATATAGTGCCCTTCTTTGTCTCGTGTTACAGTCTTGGTTTTACTTATTCATTTATTTATTTATTTATTTATTTATTTATTTATTTATTTATCCTGTATGATTTTCTTATTGTGCTATGTTAGTCATTAGTTTTTGATGTAGTGTTCCATGATTCATTGTTTGCATATAATACCCAGTGCTCCATGCAATCCATGCCCTCCTTAATACCCATCACCAGGCTCATCCATCCCCCTATCGCCTTCCTTCTAAAACCTTCAGTTTGTTTCCCAAAGTCCATAGTCTCTCGTGGTTCATCTCCCCCTCCACTTTCTCCCCCTTCATTTTTCCCTTCCTTCTCCTAATGTCCTCCATGCAATTCCTTAGATTCCACAAATAAGTGAAACCATATGATAAATGTACAGTCTTGGTTTTAAAGTCTAGTTTTTCTGATATAAGTGTTGCTACTCTGGTTTTTTTTTTTTTTTACATACATGATAAACGTTTGTGTGGTAAATGTTTCTCCATCTCCTCACTTTCAGTCTGCAGATGTCTTTATGTCTAAAGTGAGTCTCTTGTAGATAGCATACTGATGGGTCTTGTTTTTTTTTTTTTTAATCCATTTTAACACCCCTTGTCTTTCGATTGGAGTATTTAGTCCATTTATATTCGAAGTCCTTATTGATAGATATGTATTTATTGCCATTTTATTACTTGTTTTGCCATTGTTTCTGGAGATTTTTCCCTGACTCTTTTTTGTCTTTGTTGCTTTTGGTCTCTCTTTTGTACTCAAAGAGTCTTTTGTACTCAAAAAGTATTAGACTTCTTGTAGGGCTGGTTTAGTGGCCAGGAGCTCTTTTAGTTTTTGTTTGTCTGGGAAAATCTTTATCTGTCCTCCTATCCTGAATGATAACCTTGCTGGATAGAGTATTTGTGGCTGCAGATTTTCCCCACTCAGCACTTTGATTGTAACATGCCACACCCTTCTGGCTTGCCAAGTGTCTGTTTAGGATCTCCAGCTAGCCTTATGGGTCTTCCCTTATTAGTTATAAGTTAAGGACTTCTTCTGCCTTGGTGCTTCTAAAAAATTTTTTTTTAGAAAAACATTTATCACTCAAATGAAAATCCTCAAAACATTTATCACTATGTTTTGAAAATTTAATTACAATATGTCTTAGTGTTGGCCTGCTTTTGTTGATTTTGATGGTAATTCTCTATGCCTCCTGGATCTAGATTTTTTTTTCCTTCCCCAGATTAAGGAACTTTTCTGCTGTTTTTTTCTTCAAATAAGTTTTCTGCACCCTTTTGTCTCTCTTCTTCTGAGACTCCTATAACATGAATGTTATTCTGCTTGATGTCACTGAGTTCCATAAGTCTATTCTTGTGTTGCATAATTCTTTCTTCATTCAGCTTCATTGGTTTCCATTATTTTGTCTTCTATGTCACTAATCCATCCCTCTGCTTCTTCCAGCCTGCTGTTCACTGCACCAAACCTGTCTCCAATCTCTTTTATTGCACTCTTTATTCCTAATTGATTCTTTTTAACTTTTTTATCTCTGTGCTAATGTTCTCACTGACGTCTTCTGTTGTTTTCTCAGGCCCAGTGAATATCCTTATGACTGTTGCTTTAAATTATCCATCAAGTCTGACATTTATATCTGTTTCACTTAGATCTCTGGCCCTGGCCTAGACTCTTGTTCTCTCATTTGAAATAAATTCCCCTGTATTCACATTTTTTCTAAGTCTCTGCCTTCTTCTCTGTGTTAAAAAGCCAGCTATGTCTTCTGCTCTTGAAAGTAATGGCATTACGAAGAGGAGATCATATAGTGCCCAAGGCCTGGCACTTCAGGGAGTGTTTCCGCTATTGTGTTTTGGCTGTTCTGTCCTTTAGGCCAGTTGTCTGAAAGGCTCTCCTTCCCTACTGTCAGCAGTGCTTTGTCCTTGACCTGAATATGGTAAGCTTTAGGTAGGTGTGCTCTGGTCTGCTTGTGAAATGAGACCTGACACCCCCCCCCCCCCAGAACTGAGGCCCTGCAGAACTCTCTGGTAGGGGGACGTGTTGTGGGCAGGGGTTTGTGCTGGTCTTCTGGGTAGCGGCCTGCCACACTGGGACTGAGACAAATATGACTGAGAATGGCAGTCCCACCAGAGCACAGGGGGATGGGTTTGGTGGATACAAGTTAGGCAGCTAGTGTGGGCACAGTTCAGTGTCTCATAAGTGGCTCTCTACAGGGTACGGGAGAGAAATGGCTCCAGCCAGCTCCTTTGTTCCTGGAAAGGTGTCCCCCTGAATGCTGCCTCTCAGGGATACACTTTGAAGAGTGAATAATATCCCCCATTGTGTGCCCCAGATGTTCTTCAGATCACTATTTCCATGCTATCTTTCCCCAAGTTGTTTCCCTTTCTGTCTAGGATGAGCACAGTACCCTATAGGCTCTATCCCAGCAGAGGGAACTGATTGTTAAAACTCCAGGCTTTAAGTCCCTCTGGTTGTAGAACTCATGAAATTTCAGCTCCTCTTATTTTCCAAGCCAATGGCTTTAGGAAAACCTTCTTCTTTGGGGCTCCCTGTGTGCTCCTCTTTTTCACCCTCCTCCATGACCACAACTCCATCCCTTCCATAATACCCTCTATCCATTTCTTCCCTAAATCATGTATTCATATTTCCTACCATTTTCTATGTGGCTTCTTCTCTCCGTTTAGTTGTGGAGTTTGTTCTTTCAGTCTTCAGGTTGATCTCTGGGGTATTTAGGATGATATCTAGTTATCTAGATAAGATGAGAATAGGGTCCTCCTACTCCACTGCCATCTCAGTCTCTGATTCTTACATGTTAATTTTATATCTTTCCACTTTACTGAATTTATTTTTAGTTCTAGGTGACTTTTTGCTGGTACCATAGTGGGGTTTTATGGAGTCTTTAGGATTTCCTGTGAATAAACAATCAGGGACATCAACAACAGGGACAATTGTCATCAACAATCAGGGACATTTTAGTTCTTCCTTTCCAATTTGAATTCCTTTTATTCCATTTTCTTATCTAATTGATCTAGCTAGAATTTCTAATACCATGTTGATTAGAAATGGTAAGAGTGGGCATTCTTGTCTTCTTTATCTTAGAGGAAAAGCTTTCAGTTTTTTTTTTTTAGTGTGGTATCAGCTATGGAATTTTAATATTTGCTTTAATATGTGGAGATCCTTTCTTCTCCCATATCTTTTCAAACATTGGCTCATACCTTTCACCACCAAGTGTACTTTGCTGTGTGTAACATCAGCATTCATCACTCCTGAGAGTTTATTTTTTAAGATTTTATTTATTTATTTGAGAGAGAAAGTGAGAGAGTATGAGAGGACAGAAGGTTAGAGGCAGAAGCAGACTCCCCGTGGAGCTGGGAGCCCGATGTGGGACTCGATCCCGGAACTCAAGGACCATGACCTGAGCCGGAGGCAGTCACTCAACCAACTGAGCCACCCAGGCGCCCACTCCTGAGAGTTTTAATAACCCTCTGTGCTCTATTTATCACGAGTGATGGGGTGCTCATTGCCAGCTGAACTGGGAGTTATCGAGCTCCAAAACCATACTTTTTTCCCCTAAATATGTTTATTTTATTTTTTCAGTGTTACAAGATTGTTCATGCACCACACCCAGTGCTCCATGCAATACATGCCCTCCGCAAACCCACCACCAGGCTCGCCCAACCTCCCACCCCCTCCACTCAAAACCCTTAGTTTGTTGCTCAGAGTCCACAGTTTCTCATGGTTCATCACCCCCTCTGATTTCCCCCCATTCACCCTACCCTTCCTTCTCACAATGTCCTCCATATTCTTCCTTATCCTCCACACATAAGTGAGACCATAAGATAATTGACTCTCTCCGCTTGACTTATTTCACTCCACATAATTTGTTTCAGTCCTATCTATGTTGATACAAAAGTTGGATATTCATCCTTTCTGATGAGGGATGATATTCCATTGTATAGATGTACCATATCTTCTACATCCATTGATCTAATGAAGGGCATCTTGGCTCTTTCCACAGTTGGGCGATTGTGGCCATTGCTGCTATAAACATTAGGGTACATGTGGCCCTTCTTTGTACTGCATCTGCTTCTTTGGGGTAAATAACCAGGAGTGCAATTGCCGGGTCACAGGGTAGCTCTATTTTTAATTTCTTGAGGAATATCCACACTGTTTTCCAAAGTGACTGCATCAAATTGCATTTCCACCAACAGTGTAAGAGGGTTCCCCTTTTTCCACATCCTCTCCAATATATGTTGTTTACTGTCTTACTTATTTTGGCCATTCTAACTGGCATAAGGTGGTATCTCAGTGTGGTTTTGATTTAAATCTCCCTGATGGCTAAAGATGATGAACATTTTTTCATGTGTCTGTTAGCCACCTGTATGTCTTCTTTGGAGAAGTGTCTGTTCATGTCTTCTGCCCATTTTTGACATGATTATCTCTTTTGTGAGTGTTGAGTTGGAGGAGTTCTTTATAGATCTTAGATATCAGACCTTTGTCGATAGTGTCATTTGCAGATATCTTATCCCGTTCCATGGGTTGTCTCTTTGTTTTGTTGACTGCTTACTTCACTGTGCAGAAGCTATTTATCTTGATGAAGTTCCAAAACTTCATTCTCACTTTTGTTTCCTTTGCCTTTGGAGACATGTCCTGAAAGAAGTTGCTATGGCTGATATGGAAGAGGTTACTCCCTATGTTCTTCTCTAGGGTTTTGATAGATTCCTGCCTCACATTGAGGTCTTTTATCCATTTTGAGTTTATCTTCATGTATGGTGAAAGAGAATGGTCAATTTCATTCTTCTACATATAGCTGTCCAGTTTTCCCAGCACCATTTATTGAAGAGACTATCTTTTTTCCACTGGATATTTTTGCCTGTTTTGTCAAAGATGATTTGACCATAGAGTTGCGGGTCCATCTCTGGGCTCTCTATTCTGTTCCACTGGTCTATGTGTCTGTTTTTGTGCCAGTACCGTGCTGCCTTGGTGATCACAAGGCAGCATGCTTTGTAGTAAAGCTTGAAATCAGGCAATGTGATGCCCCCAGCTTTGTATTTCTTTTTCAACATTTCCATAGCAATTTGGGGACTTTTCTGGTTCCAAGTTTTAAGATTGTGTGTTCCAGATCTTTGAAACAAACTGGTGGAATTTTGATCAGGATGGCATTGAAAGTATAGATTGCTCTGGGAAGTATAGACATTTTAACAAAGTTTGTTCTTCCGATCCATCAGCATAGAATTCTTTTCCACCTTTTGGTGTCTTCTTCAATTTCTTTCATGAGAGTTCTGTAGTTCCTCGAGTACAGATGCTTTACCTTTTTGGTTAGGTTTATTCCTAGGTATCTTATGGTTTTGGTGCTACAGTAAATGGAATCGATTCTCTAATTTCCCTTTCCATATTTTCATTGTTAGTGTATAGGAAAGCAACTCATTTCTGTGCATTGATTTTGTATCCTGTCACATTACTGAATTGCTATATGAGTTCTAGGAATTTGGGGGTGGAGTCTTTCGAGTTTTCCATATAAAGTATCATGTCATCTGCGAAGAGAGAGAGTTTGATTTTTTCATTGCCAATTTGAAGACCTTTTATTTCCTTTTGATGTCTGATTGCTGTCGCTAGGACTTCTAGTACTATATTGAACAAGAGTGGTGAGAGTGGGCATCCTTGTCGTGTTCATGATCTCAAAGGGAAGGCTGTCAGCTTTTCCCCATTGAGAAT
>JAPYYJ010003475.1:0-11511 GCA_028533885.1 Nasua narica | reverse complement strand
CCAACTTTTGTATCAACGTGGACAGGACTAGAAGAGATTATGCGGAGTGAAATAAGTCAGATGGAGAGAGTCAATTATCTTATGGTCTCACGTGTGGAGTATAAAGAAAATCATGGAGGGCATCGTGAGAAGGAAGGGAAGGGCAAATGGGGGGAAATCGGAGGAGGTGATGAACCAGGAGAGACTGTGGACTCTGAGCATCAGACTGAGGGTTTTGGAGGGGAGGGGGTGGGGGGGTGGGTGAGCCTGATGGTGGGTATCGAGAAGGGCACGTATTGCATGGAGCACTAGGTGTGGTGCATGAATAATCAATCTTGTAACACTGAAAAATTAAACATATTTGGGGAGAAAAAAAAAGAAGAGTATTTATACAAGCTCTCATTAATTTATCCACATATTAGAAGGCATCTATGTCCACATACTCTTTTCCTCTCCAATGGCACTGAAGGACTCTCTACTTTTAGCCAAATCTAAAATCTCCATTGTACACTAGAGTCCAATAAAGTATATGCACCGTTAAACCAGATACCACAGTGAGAATAACTCCATTTTAATTATCTGAGAGGTTTCTAGAATATAGTACACACACGCACGCTTTAGAACTATTCACCTGAGGGATAAAGGTAATCAATATTTTATTTTATTTTATTTTTAAATATTTTACTTATTTATTTGACAGAGAGAGAGAGTACAGGCATGGAGAGCATCAGGGAGAGGGAGAAGCAGGCTCCCACTGAACAGAAAACCTGATGTTGGGCTCAGTCCCAGGATCCTGAGATCAAGACCTGAGCCGAAGGCAGAGGCTTACTTGATTGAGCCACCCAGGCAACCGGGAAATCAATATTTTTTATGTAAATGTAGGAAGTCTTCATTTGAGGCCTGCTGTTGGGAGATGTTAATTCCCTGAAATTTCTAGCCCATCTTATAGATGGCCTTCCATGGCTCTAGAAAAGGAGTTTTCAGGCATAGAAATGCACATTGCAAGAGATTCAAATTGTTCAAAGGACATATTCCATCGGGCCCTAACAAAGTCTGGAACAATCCCAACCCTTTCTTCTACCTTCTATTCAGGGAATCATTCCCACAATTCCCCCTTCATTTTCATTAACAGTTTTCCTTTCAATCAGATCTTTTTAATGGCATATAAATAGGGTTTTATTTCCTCATCCAGAGAGAAAAAGAGCCTCTCTTGACTCCTTTTGCCACCCATATCACCCATTTCTTTACTTCTATTTATAGGAAAAAGCTTTAAAGATTTGTCTGTCCTTGTGGTTTCGTGCATTCTTCATCCGACTTCTTTTCTAATATGTGTAAAAGTCAGTACTGATCTCTACAGAGCTAAATCAATTGTAGCTCTCAGTTCTTATCTTACTTCATCCGTTGGTATTTATTACAGCTGTTCACTTTCCCCTGCTTGAAACACTTTATTTGAAATTTAGGATTCCACACTCTCCTGGCTTAACTCAACCTATACTTCTTTACTGTGTCTTTTGAAGGATCCTTCCACACCCATTTACAATTTTTAAAGAATGAAATCCTTCAATTCTCAAACTCTGAACCTCTTCTATCTTCTATCCATATTCACTTGCTAGGCCATCTTAAGGATTAAGTATTGTCTATACAAATGACCCCCAAATTGTATTTCCCAGTTTTAAATAACTTCATTTTGGTATTTCTCACCAACCTTATGTATCTCAAACCTAATGTGTTAAAAATCTATCTCCTGGTCTCCTCAATTCTTCCTCCTTCCATACATACAAACCTACTCCTCCTACTCCAACTGAATAAATGGCCACTCCATCTTTTCAGTTGCTTAGGCCAGAAATTTAGAGTAATTGCTAGTTCAACTCTTTAACTCACATCGCATATCTTACCAGTCAGCAAATCCTGTCATTTCTACTAAAAATATATACAGCAAACTCCACTTCTCTTTATCAACAGGGCTTTCATTTATTTCCAATTCATTGCCACTTCTCTTCTGATTTAGAAGTAGCTTCCTAATCTGTTTCCCTTCTACTTTTGTGCCCCTAATGTTTACACTATTTAGGAATTACATATTTTAATTCTTCTTAGATATGTTATTTATTTGGGGCACCTGGGTGGCTCAGTGGGTTGAAGCCTCTACCTTCGGCTCAGGTCATGATCTTAGGGTCCTGGGATCAAGCCCCGCATCGGGCTCTGCTTGGTGGGGAGCCTGCTTCCCCCTCTCTCTCTGCCTGCCTCTCTGCTTGTGATTTCTCTCCTCTCTGTCAAATAAATAAATAAAATCTTTAAAAAATATTTATTTATTTGAGGGAGTACGTGAAGGACAGGGCATAAGCAGGGGGAGCAGCAGAGTGAGGGGGAGAAGCAGACTTCCCACTGAACAGGGAACTCTATGTGGTGCTGGATCTAAGCACCCTGCAATCATGACCTCAACCTAAGGCAGTTGTTTAACCAATTGGGTCACCCAGTTCCCCAGGAATTACTTTTTTTTTTTTTTTGGCACCATGTTTATCATTACTACTCAGATTTTCCAATGGCTTTCCAACCCATTCAAAGAAAGAAAGTAGCCTTGAGAAATCGTCTGTGAGGTTCTAGAAGGTCTAATTCCTGTATTGTCTCTGATCTACTACCTCACTTCCATTTTCCACAGTGCTCCAGCTATCCTGTTGTCTTCCTAGAGCACTGCGGTCTTGCTTTTGTCTCAGTCTTTGTCTCAGAAAACAGTATATGCTGTTTTCTCTGCCTAGAATGTTCTGTCAGATATCTGCATGGCTCATTCTCTCACTTCTTTTAGATTTTTGCTCAAATTTTATATTTTCAGTGAAGTCTTCCTTGACTACTCTATTAAAAATTCCATTTCCTACTACTCCCTCATCAAGGCTTTCCATTTCTCTTACTCAACTTACTTCTTTTCATAGTACTTACTTACCATCTAATATACTCTGTTTCACTTTATTATTGCCTTTTACTCTCTCCACTGCAGAAGGTAAGATTTATAAAAGCAGAATGTTTTATTGAGTTAGCAATGTGTGACACATAGTAGGCATTCCATAAATGTTGGCTGAGTGAATAATAAAGTAAATGAGTAAAAACTAGTAGACGCTATTATTGATGGCTAAATCTATATAGTAAATGTCTCTAGATATCAGAGTACTCTTTTAGACAATCTAGGTGGGATGTTGCAAATATGAGAGCACAATTAGTAAAGGCCAGATGGAAAACATGTTACTTACATGCACAGTTTCACTGTAGATTTCACATGCCACCCTCATGTTCCACTACCCATACCCATATGCACATTTAGTAACACTAAAGATAAATTTGCTTCTTATACTTCCAAGCTTAATTTTGCCTTCTATAAAGAGAAAAATGAGAGAAAGCATTGAAAGACATTTTTCCATGTTATCCAAAACTAATTTTTATTTTGGGTGTATTATTTCAGGTCCTCCTAGAAATAAATACCACATTAGGGTTAAATATGCAAAAAATACATTAAGAAAAACATCTGTGAGAGAAAATGGGAGGAGAGCCTGAGAGAACCATGAGGCCACACTTGCAGTTCCTTACCAAGTAAAGGAGAGAAGGAAGGAAGGGAAACAGGGAGGAACGGAGACTGAGTTTAAGTATCTTAGCGTGTCACCAGTTCTAAGGTGATTTTAGCGAGGGCTTTAGAGAGTCCTTAAGACAAAGTCATCTGTCAGAGAAATCCTGCTACTCCCAGAACAGGCTTGCCTCAGTATCCCTGCTGGCTGAGGGATGGCAGGGGGCAGACCATCAGAAGCTTGGTCTCAGCCTGCAGGGCAAACATAGATTTCAAAGAGCAGCAGATGGTGCAGCCACTGTGGAAAACAGGATCAAGGTTCTGCAAAAAGTTGAAATAGAACTACCCTAAGATCCAGAAATCACACTAATGGGTATTATCTAAAGAATACAGCAATACTAATTCAAAGGGATACATGCAGTTCTATGTTTATAGCAGCATTATTTATAATAGCCAAATTGTGGAAGCAGCCCAACTATCCATCAACTGATGAATGGTTAAAGTGTGGTGCATATAATACAATGGAACACTAGTCAACTGTAAAAAAGAATGAAATCTTGCCATTTGCAACAACATAGATGAGAGTATTATGCTAAGTGAAATAAGTCAGAGAAAGACAAAGACCATATGATTTCACTCATATGTGGAGTTTAAGACACAAAAAATGAGCAAATGAAAAACAAAGAGAGAGAGAGAGCAAGAAATAGACTCTTAACTACAGAGACTAAACTGATGATTATCAGAGGGAAGGGGGAGAGGAGATGGATGAAATAGGTGATGGGGATTAAGGGGGACACTTGTGATGAGCACCATGTGATGTATGAAAATGTTATATCATACAATCTTATAGAAATCCTCATCTACCTCTACAACCTATGAACAAGAAAATTGATATGCAACAAATAGCATTAAAATAGTCAAATAAATATATCTATACTTTGCAAATGTTTAAGTTCCTCTCTGCTTGCATTTTATTTTTGTGTTTATTAGACCGTAACTATATGCAGGTCTAGTAGCAGAGAGACTATTTTGAGGGACTCTGAAATTCCTTGAGTATTTCTCTTTGTGAGGAAGCAATGTAAACTGTTCCAAGATGTGTCAACATAACGGAAAATTGTGGAGGCAGACATACTTTTACATTGGAACATCTCCTTCATTAAAATACACACACACACACACACATATGTATGTGTGTATGTATGTATTATATATATTTAAATGAAACTATATAATACACAGAAAATATTAAATGATTTTAAGTCCAGAGCTTTGGTTATCCTGCCTTAAGATCATAAATAATGTAAAATATTATTCTATAATTTAATGGGGCCCAGTTTTCAACAATAAAAAGGGTATAATCTTAATTCTTTGATTTGTGAGCATATTTTCCACTTGATTTTATTGTATTGATTTGGAAATTTTATAAAGTTTGATGTATGGTTGTGTTGAACTAACATTTATAAATTCTGCCCTTTAAAAATAGAAAATTACTAAAAAATAGAAATGAGTACCTCAAGTGGGGAAGGGTAAACTTGGTAGCTTGCTAATATACATATATTTTTTTCTGTACTGAAGCACTGACCTGAATTTACATCTTTTATCCAGTAGCTAAAATTTGCTCCGCTGGTAGGAACAGCCTTTATATACCATAGCTATGCTATTCACCCATGTAGAATCTTAGAGACATTGAATCAGACTGCTCCACAGTAGCTATATTTAACTAGTTTCTCAAGAATAAGCTATAATACTTCTTATAAGAATACCTGATTTCTGCCTACAGGATAAACTGAAATAATAGGAGGTAGCTTTTTATAATACAGTAGTACTTCCCTTATGAGAGGAAAAAGAGAATGAGAGAAAAAAATCTATATATTTTAATTTCACTCATCCAAAATTCCATTTAAGTATTTATAATAACAATCTGTCACTTAGTTTTGTATTATGAAGACTTATTATAGCTTATATAAATTAATGATTTAAGTTACAAAATTATTGTCTCCTAGGAAGTATACTAGCTCCCAAAAATATTTTTTAAAAAGTTATAGGTGGGATGCCCGGCTGGCTCAATAGGTTAAGTGGCTGCCTTTGGCTCAGGTCATGATTCCGGGGTCCTGTGATCAAGCGCTGAATTGGGTTCTCTGCTCAGCAGAGAGACTGCTTCTCTCTCTCCCTCTGCCTGCCACTCTGCTTACTTGTGCTCTCTCTCTCTACCAAATAAATAATAAAATCTTAAAAAAAAAATTGGGGCTTCTTTTTCTAACTGCAGAATGTAAATAAATTGGACATCTTTTAAGTCTCTTATAGATGCTAATTTTTATCTATTAAAACAAATTCCTAAGTCTTGATGTTCCTTTACATTAAAATTTCACATAATATTCTCATCTTCTTTCTCTCTACTGTGACATACACAGTGTCTTCCCGCAGATACAAACATGAAATCTCTGAGGAAATTCTCCTTAAGTGATTTGGTCACTCATCCATGACAGTCATCTTTACCCTGCAACAAGACTAGTTTCAGTGGAAAATGGCAGTGCTTTCCAAAGTGTGAGCTATGGGTACATAACTTCCTGCATCATAATCTCCAGAGGATCTTTGTTAAAAGATTTCCTGAAGTTACCTCACACATATTAAGAAAGGAATCGTGAGGCAATCCAAGAATCTTCACTTTAAGCCAACAATCCAGGTAAATCTTTTGCCCAAAACAGGTTGGTATCTACTGACAAAAGACATGAAATCAATGCTGAGAGTAGTTGATAAAATGGGCTTTGCAAAATATTCATTTATTTATTTAGTTGTTGTCATGGTACCGATAGTATTAAAATGTTTTTAGAGTAACTTGCGCTTTCATCATTATACATTAGAGGGCCCATTATAATTGGAAGAGCCTTAGTTAAATCGTTTCTTTCTTGCCCATATTATGTTCAAAAACATGCAGAAAAAAAATGCAGAAATACCATTTTAAATACAAAATGTTTTTCTGACAGAAAATCTTTGCAAGCTTGCTGACATTTATGGGGGGAAGTGGTTTAATTGGTAAATTAATCAGTATTTTTGCAGTTACAGAAGAAACCTTCTACCGAATGATATGCAAAATAGCAGACCCCACATTTAGCTCAGTTGTCAACAAGAAATTTCTTCTCCATGTCATCTATGAGAGTCACACCAAATAAGAACTTAATCATTCTTTACTTCATCTAAAATATCACTAAAATTACATTTTAATAATTCCCAGATTTGAATAACCATCAACAAATATTTTAATATACTATTGTTACATTATATAGTGATAAAAACCATCTATTTCATTCTCTTTTTAGTTAGGTTTACTTTTTCTATATGCTGAAACTACCCCTGTATCTGCTGTTTGTGTAAATGAGTGCTTAGGGATTTCAGGAAATCAGAGTACATCCTATAAGGAAATATCAAATGCAGTATCTGGATCAGCTGATTGCATTTCTGTGTGGTTACTGGCATGCCAGATAGCGGTGTCCACAAAATCTGTTTTCAAGTTTCCTACTGCTTCTATATGTCCCACTGTCCCTTCACTTCCATTTAATATGCACATAAACATAACCTAACTCTTGTGTGCAGACACATAAATAACTAAACAGCATTTCCAAACACACTTAGCCTATTTCCTTATATTCTTACATTAACACCTAGCAAATGCTGAGCAGAAACTCATGTGTAAATACAAATTTAAATTCCTCTTATTTAATTGTTTGGTTGCTCACAACAAAAAGAGAATAAAATTTTAAATTCTTCCACTATTTTGGGTTCCAGATGTACTTTGTAAAGATAGAGAAGTTAAATGCAATACTATATATCATAAATATGAATAGCAAAATTACTACTGATATACTCTATAAAAATATAGGAGTGCCTGGGTAGCTCAGTTGATTGAGCATCTCTTTTTTTTTTTTTTTTTTTTTGAAATTTTATTTATTTATTTGAGAGAGAGAGAGGGCATGAGAGAGGAGAAGGTCAGAGGGAGAAGCAGACTCCCCACAGTGCTGGGAGCCTGATATGAGACTGGATCCCGGGACTCTGGGATCATGACCTGAGGTGAAGGCAGTCACTTAACCAACTGAGCCACCCAAGCACCCTGAGCATCTAACTCTTGATTTCTGCTCAGGTGATGATTTCAGGGTATGAGACGGAGCCCTGCTTCAGCCTTCTCACTCAAAGGGGAGTCTGCTGGAGTTTCTCCCTCTCCCCTTCTCTCCTCTCCTCCCTCCCACCTCTTTCTTTCTCTCAAATAAATAATCTTTAAAAAATATATTATACAGAAGAACATTCATTGAGAATTTATAATGTGCCAGGTACTAAGCTGTTCATGTATATGTACATGTCATCTATTTAAATTCATTAAATAAAAAAATATATCTATGTTATATCATGTCTACAAGAAAAATAACTACTCCAAGAGCATCAGTTCATTAATGCATTAATATATACACTATTTAGTCTCTATTAAACACATCTAAAATTATTTATCTAACAAAATATAGCAAGGATTAAAATAAAATTATTTATGCATATATGTCATCATCTATAAATATATATAAACATGTCAGCACAGATGCAGATATATATAAAATGTGGCAAGTAACTTGATTAATGGTCCACGGGGTAACAAGAAAGAAGGATAATTCTTAGAAGTGAAACATTCCATGGAATCAAAATATAAATAATTAAAATGTGCCCCCCAAATAAACTAATTGAACTTTTTAAACTATAAATAAATGTGTCCAATAATAAATCTTGTCTTCCATCTAACTCAAATCATGGGAGTTAATACTATAACACAAAACATGACCAAATTCCTGAATAGTCTGATGCATTTTTCTGTTCTGAACAGTATTTTTCTTACATATAAACACATCTGCAGTTTCAGTAAAGAGAAGCAAGGTAAATATCACACATATACAAAGGCATGTGTAGTCATCTGATATTGATTGCCTATATTAAATTCTTAGTACATAGGATTCTACTTGATAAACCCAGAAAATAAATTAGTCCTAATGTTAGTGTAAAAAATTATTTTAATAAATTTAATAAATCACACTAGAGAAATATATGAGCCTTAATTAAACACTGATGTCAACCTAAGTATAGTTTCATGTTTTAGCAAGAAAGTAGGGTAAGCAATGGCTTTTATGCAATACAATTTAAAAATAACTGAACATTATTTCATTCATTTATTCAAAAATATTTATTGAGTGTGTGCTCTATGCCACATACTTTTCTAGATACTGAGGATAGAGCAGTCAACAAAATAGATCAAATCTCTATTTTCATGGAACATATATTCTGGTTAAGGATAGCAGTGGAGTAAAACTTTTAAAAATTAACCAGTAAATATAGAATACATTAGCTGATAGTGTTTTAATGAAAAATAAAGCTGAATAATACACTAGTAATCAGTAGTTAGTTCATACCAGCTCACTAGAATTGGTTATTGATTATTATGTTTTCAAAAATTTTACAAACTATTTCAAGTTTCAACCATTGTAGCTTAATGTAAGCCACACTGAGAATATTTTAGATTATAGAAATTGGAAATTAGCAAAAGCAAAAAAGGGATCCCCTTTCCTCTACACTCCCCCAGAAGCTGTTGAACATTTACCACCAGAAAAAGAAGTGCTGGGTGAGGGTGGATATTAAGTGAGGGAGCCATGACATAATCTCAAATAAAAATCCGAAAGAAAAACTTTCTCCTCTTTCTCGGTCTGTCATATAGTGACTATAGTTTCATTACTGCTGAGTGTATATGTGTCTCTGTGTGCACACATATACAGCCAGTGAGAGGGAACAGAGTAGTCTAGTTGTTAAAACCAAATTCTAAAGGGAGTTCTACAGTTTTAATTCAAATCCCTTTCTCTATTTTATCTTTAAATTTCTGCAGTCCTTTTTAAAAGATTTTATTTAAATCCCAGTTAATATTAGTTTCAGGTGGGGCCCCTGGGTGGCGCAGTTGGTTGAGCGACTGCCTTCAGCTCAGGTCATGATCCCGGAGTCCCGGGATCGAGTCCCACATCGGGCTCCCAGCTCCATGGGGAGTCTGCTTCTCACTCTGACCTTCTCTCTCTCACTCTCTCTCTTTCCTAATAAATAAATAAATAAATAAATAAATAAATAAATAAATAAATAAATAAAATCTTTAAAAAAAAAATATTAGTTTCAGGTGTACAATATAGTGATTCAACACTTACATACATCACTCTGTGCTCATCACAAGTGCACACTTTACATCACTCTTGTGTATGAATTCCTCCATAACACTAGGATCCATGAAAAATTGCAATTCTTCATCTTCCTAAATTAAAAGAAATTCCTTAGCCTATACTACCTGAATTGTTGAAAATTTTAATCGTACATGTGTGGGGTTATTTCTCTCTCTTTTTTTTTTTTGCAATTAAATGGGAAACTGTGTTGTACACAATCAAGGTAGTCTGGAGATTTTTAATCCAGTATGATTCTTTTAATATATTTAATGTCTCAGCAATTCCATGACTTATTGGCTATGTGAAGTCGGGCAAGTTGTTTTACCTCCCTGCCCCTCAATTTCATAATTTTTATAGTGAATCAATAATAGTAATTAATTTAATAATAATAGTAATAGTAATAAATTTAAGTAATATTATAAAAATTAAAGATGTAATACATGTAAAGCATTTAGAAAAAACCTTTTTGTACAAAAAGCATGCACTGAATATAATTTTACTATTACTCATCAAACCTAGGCCAATCTACTGAAGGCATTTACTCCCTCACTGCCAGTTTTGCTCACCAGCTTACTAGTTTATAATGCTAGAAGTTATTTGTCAGGTTTCCACACAGTTACCCTTCAACATTTCTTCTACAGCTAGAGTGGAAAATACTAGTGGGGCTAGTGGAATTTAGTTTCCTGCTTCTCAAACATAATTCGCCTGCCCTCAAAGCTTTGCATTTTTCTAACCTTTCTACGGTTTCTCAATTATTTACTTTGTTATATAGTATTTGTACTATTATTTATTAAGAATTTAAGTGAATAATAAAGCTATTTAAGCTCTTTGTGAGAATGCAATCTATAAACTTCAAAAATATAATACAGTTGAATTTTCTTAAGAAGATAGCTTGTAATTACAAAATAAGCACTGAGGAGGTATTGTGAGTAAACTCTTGATGTATTATCAATATATATCAATATATTTATTTACACTAACTATATTAAATATTGTATACAAGTGCTTTTTTCAATAGTAGCAATGTTCTAGAGAGATGTAATCGTTTTAAATATAATAATATAGATATAATCTCTCCTAATTTTTCCTAGTTTCCTAGAACCGTCATTTAAAAAAAATATGCAGGAGGGGCAGGGAGAGGGAGAGAGAATCTTAAGCAAACTGTGCACTGAACACGGAGCCTGACATCAAGACCCTGAGATCAGGGCCCTAAGATTAGGACATAAGCTGAAACCAAGAGTCAAGTTGGTTAACCAACTGTGCCTCCCAGGCAGGCATCTGTTGAGAAACATCATTCTTATAGCTCTTTAAAATATAATACTGAGTATTTTATCATGGGCAAACAGTTTCAATTTCTTTTTTTTTAAATTTTTTATTAACATATAATGTATTATTTGCCCCAGGGTACATGTCTATGAATCATCAGGCATACATATTTCACAGCATTTGCCATAGCACATACCCCCTCCAATGTCCATATCCCTACCCCCCCCACCTCCCAGCAACCCTTAGTTTGTTTCGTGAGTTTAGGAGTCTCTTATGGTTTGTCTCCTTCCCCATCCCATCTTGTTTCATTTCTCTTCCCCAACCCCCCCCCATAACACCCTGTCCTGCCTCTCAAATTCATCATATCAGGGCGATCATGTGATAATTGTCTTTCTCTGACTGACTTATTTCACTTAGCATAATACCCTCTAGTTCCATCCACGTTGTTGCAAATGTCAAGATTTCATTTCTCTTGATGGCTGCATAGTATTC